>CM055880.1:16171720-16421720 GCA_029582165.1 Portulaca oleracea
GACACCTACTATCAAGCGAAGAAATTGCTTGTTGCTTTAGAACTTCCACATGAGAGAATCGACGCGTGTCCCAATGGGTGCGTGTTGTTTTGGAAGGAGAAAGCCGACTTAGATAAGTGTGACCAATGCGGAGCCGATAGGTATGCCAAAATGACGTTGCGTGGGAAACGCATTGCACACAAGCAATTGATTTACTTCCCAATCGGGCCGAGGTTGCAAAGATTATATGCAACTAAGACATCTGCGGAGCACATGAGTTGGCACTCAACGAATGCACGTGAAGATGGAACTATGGTTCATCCGTGTGATAGTGAAGCGTGGAAGCATTTTGATGCCCTTCATAAGGAATTTGCGTCCGAACCCCGAAACGTACGGTTGGGGCTATGCACAGATAGTTTTGCACCTTTCGGCAGTTTCGGTCAGACGTATTCATATTGGCCGGTGATTGCAACTCCATATAATTTGCCGCCTTGGTTGTGCATGAAGAAACGATTTGTTTGACTCTGCGTTAATTCTGGGCCGAAAAGTCCAAAGGGCAATCTTGATGTCTACTTGCAACCGTTAATCGATGAGTTGAAACATTTATGGGAGGTTGGGATTGACACATATGATGTCTCCAAGAAGCAAAATTTTAAAATGAAGGCATCCGTGTTGTGGACCATAAGCGATTTTCCGGCATATGGAATGCTCTCTGGTTGGACCACATCAGGGAAAATGTCTTGTCCCTACTGTATGGAGAACTCAAAGGCTAGATGGCTACAACATGGTAGGAAACATTCTTGGTTCGATTGTCATAGACAATTTCTCCCAGAGAACCATCCATTTCGAAAAAATAAGAGCGCTTTCTCAAAGAATAAGGAAGAAAATTCACCTCCACCCCCTCGATTGAGTGGGGAACAAATTTGGGATCGTGTATGTAATTTCCCGAGCTCCGCGGAACAACATAACCGTGTTGATGGTTATTTAGAGTCTCACAATTGGAACAAGAGAAGTATATTTTGGGAGTTGCCGTATTGGAAAGATCTTAAAATCCGACACAACTTGGATGTCATGCATGTTGAGAAGAATGTATTTGATCAAGTGTTGAATACCATCATGAGTGTCAAAGGCAAGACCAAGGATGATAAGAACTCGCGTAGGGACCAAGCCACCCATTGCAAGCGCCGTCGGCTGAACATTCAAAAATCTCATCATCAAGATGGGA
Organism: Portulaca oleracea; assembly: GCA_029582165.1. Taxonomy (NCBI): domain Eukaryota; kingdom Viridiplantae; phylum Streptophyta; class Magnoliopsida; order Caryophyllales; family Portulacaceae; genus Portulaca; species Portulaca oleracea. The sequence goes on from CM055880.1 coordinate 16,172,925, forward strand.
CTAGCACCGAAACTATGCCGAACGCTCCCTATCAAATGGGTAAAGAAGAGGTTAAGGCCTTGTGTGAGTGGTTGAAAGGCCTCAAACTCCCAGATGGCTATGCGAGCAATCTGAGTAGATGTGTCGATCCCAAAAATTCAAAGTTGCAGGGGTTGAAGAGCCATGATTGTCATGTTTTCATGGAGAGGTTGTTACCAATTGCAACCAAGGAGCTACTTCCTCAAAAATTTTGGAAGCCATTGACTGAACTCAGCCAGTTCTTTAGAGATTTATGTGCTTCTAATGTAAAGGTGAGTGACATGATCCGGTTAGAGAAAAACATACCGGAAATTCTATGTAAGTTGGAAATGATATTTCCCCCTGCCTTCTTCAATGTCATGGAACATCTTCCAATACATCTTCCTTATGAAGCAGCGATGGGAGGACCTGTGCAGTATAGGTGGATGTATCCTTTTGAAAGGTACAACTAAACTTACATATCTTTCATATTTATTATGAGATGAATTATGTATTTTAAGGAAACATCAATGTTTGTTACTTGTAAAATGTTGTAGATTTTTGCACCATTTAAAGAAAAAAGTGGGGAACAAGGCGCGAGTAGAATCGTCTATCTGCAATGCATACCTAACAGAGGAGATAGCAAACTTCTGTGATGCATATTTTGCACCCGAAGTTCATACTAAGTCTAGGGAACTTAAAAGAAACCGATGCCCTGATGTAAAACATGTTACCGATAAAGCCATTTTGCGACCGATAGTAACGGTCGCCTTAGGCCTGTTCTGTTGTAGTGCTTTGCCCTTCCCAGAAGGCTGGGGTTAAGCTCTTCTAGGAGGGGACCTAGGCTCTCTAATAACCAAAGAAGGCAAGGCACCACCAGCTGGGGGCTTCTTCATAGTGATCTCCTCCTTCTTTCTCTTTTAAATAGCATCCCATCTCTTGTATTCAAAATCAACCCTATTAAAAACTGATAGTTGTTCTTTTTCATGAGACAATTACATTTACCCTATCTGACATATTTCGTAATAGTTTTTGCACACCCGACATTTGAGAAATAATTTTCACCCTACCTAACATTGAGTGAAAGTGTTTTTTTGTGTCAAAATCCGGTAACTTGTCATCGAAGAAATGAAAATACAATAATGCCCCTATATAATGATTTGAAAATGTCAAACTGCCTTTAAGATTGCGATGGAAATGACAATACTGAACGTTCAATTGAAAATACAATGAATTATAAGCAAGGGTAAAAATGTCACTTCCTATTCGTTTTTTTAATACTTGCCGGAAAATCCAACAAAAAACCATTATAATATATCCTAGGTGGTTTACATTTTACGACCACTTAAATGTCAAGTAGGGCGAAAATTATTTCTCAAATGTCGGGTGTGCAAAAATTATTACCACATATGTCAGGTAGGGTAAATGTAATTATCTCCCTTTTTCATCCTCTTCTCTTAGCTTCTTCCGTTCTCCAGGATCTTTCTCAGTCAACCATTTGATAAATGCTTTGGTCACATAGGTAGTAGCAACCTATGCCTTATCCTTGAGGGCTTGAATAGCAGGAATATGACTCCAATAGGAGGCCCAACCCTTCGCAACCACGTCAGTGACTTCATGAGGCTTCTGAGGAGTACAATCTAATAAGGGAATGAGTTGCTTCCTCCCCATCTGGCGCATCACCCTCAAAGCGAAATAATAAGTGCAGTGGGTGAGACTAATCAATCTCACATGAGAAGTCCAATACTGGGGACACACATAATGATGGGCACCCCACCACTCTACCCACCAATCGACAAGACTCTTTTCCAGGCGCTTAATCCAAGAGCCCATGGACTCCTTCTCATCCAAGTAAATCTTGCGGTGTAGAATTCTATGAATATCCCGATCCACTGCAGTCAATGGAGGAGCCATTTGCCTTAGGTGTTCCATCAGGCAAATCTGCATAAAAACAAACCAAATCAGTTAAGGAAGTTAAAAGTTTTTTATCCAGACTAGGCAGAATTTAGAAGACAGATCACCATGCCTGTAGGCATGGTGGCCTGTCCAGACTCGAATTTGTCTTGAACAAACAGAAAAAACCTCAGACAAACTGCAATACCTGCAGGCATGGTGGCTTGCCCAGACCTGAATCCGTCCAGACCAAACACAAAAATTTCGGACAGAGCGCCATGGTGGTTTGACCAGAATTCTGCACAACGAGATTGACCGATATTGATCGGACAGAGTGTCATGCCTGGGGGCATGATGACCTGACTGGAATTAAATATGATAAAACTGTACAGAAAAAGCAAGAAGAAAAACGGACAGAGCATCATGCCTGGAGGCATGACAGCCTGGCTGGGTTCGAACTTGATGACACTGCACAGAAGAATAGACAAAAAAAAAGCACTATACATATTGCAGTACCTGCAGGCATGGCGGCCTGCCCGGTATTCTGAGCAAAAAGTAAATCGTACCTCGAGAAGAAGCGGACTCCCGCGCCACTTCTGTTTTGTCTTGCTCATCCATACCCATGATGGATTCGCTTAGAGCCAAGGGAGTAGGATTTCTTCCACCTCTCATGTCGTCCAAAACATTGATCAAACACACCTGGATGGTTCCAGATCCTCCGTTGTGAAAAAGGAATTGCCCTAGGATGCATAAAGCCACCGCTCTAACCCTAACCTCGGGACCGAGGCCTAAGCTTTCAGGTGATTGGAAGTATTCTAAGAGGGCGAAGAAGCGTATTTTTCCACCAAGCAAGATATTCCCTAAGACTTTTTCAGGCAGGCATAGCAAGCTTTGGAATTTCGAAGGTGCATCATCAAAAGGAATAGGGAGTGCAAGCCAAGATAAAGAATCCACGCCCAACAGGGCATCCCACTCTTCAACCAAAGGACTCAATTCAACATCCCCAAAGTGAAAAACATGCATCCTTGGATCCCATAGTGCAACACATGCGTAGAGAAAATCTAGAAACAAAACCACTTGTTTCTAGCTCAGGAAAATTGAAAGATTGTACCTTTGGAGTTCCTTCTTCTCATTCTTGGAAAGAGCACTCAACCACGCAGCTAGCTTTTTCTCAAAAGCCATGGTCGTCGACAAAGAAATCGAGGCAGGACAACACGTTTTTTGAGGCAGAAAATTGGACTGTTTTGGGAGACTTCTCGCGGCAATTGTACACTGCCTACAATACGTGCAGGTATTTGTAGGCAGAATAGCAATTCCCTAGGCACGAAACCCTAGGCGCTGACTGGACAGGTCGGGGTTTACAATACCTACAGGTATTCGTTGGTGGAGCAGCGAATTTTTGAGGCGCGGCACCCCAGGTGCTCATTAGACAGGCACGATTTGCAATACCTGCAAGCATGCCAGATTAGTGGCATGTTTTTATGTATGATTTCTTTCCTTCTTTTTTTTCTCTCCATTTCTTTATCCTCTATCGTTTTTTTATTATTTCTTTCCTTACTTTTTTCTTTCTTTTTTTTTTCTTTCTTCCTTTTTCTATCATTCCCTATTTTATTCACTTCCTTATTTTATTTATTTAATCTTTAATCCTTTTATTTTCTCTATTTCTTTATTTTCCTTTCCCTTTCCCTTCAACTTTGTCTTCTTTTTCTATCTTTGAAAAAAAAAACAATCATAAGAGCATTATAGTACCAGTGTCTTATTTTGACCTGTCCCGAAATTAATGACAATTAACATCCCGACACTTAGGTTATTTCTTTTTCTTTTATTATTTTTTATTTTTGGGAAGTGAGGGCTACACGCACCGCCTTGTATCTGCATTTTAGCATGTAAATTTTGAGTCATATGATAGAAATGCATAATCGTCTTTCTACATACATCGTCTTAGAATCTAAATGCATACATGCATCATGATAAAACATAGAATAAGAGTATCATGCGTAATACCTAGCTAGTACATACATAAGAGTTTCATCATGCATAAATACATATGCAAAGTCTCATAATGCATACATAAAGTCTCATCCTGCATTCACAACCTATGCTTACATCAAAGAAAGCGAGAAGAACCACGAGAGCTGTGTCGACTAGAGCTTGAACTAGTAGGACCAGCGCTATGACGACCTCCGTGGTGCTGTCCGCCCCAGGTTGGATCACTAGAAGCACCAAATAAGGCATTCACAAAGGCATTACCAGTCGGAGCAGTAGGGGGCAAGCCGCTTGAAGTGGATCCATGACGACCTATAGGAGGTCATCGGGATGAAGACAGAACATCTCAGGGGGAATTAAAACTCCTGAGCACCTCTGTATCACCTTGGCTCTCAAGCATCTCTGTATCACCTAAACCGTCGATTATCTCAGTGCCCGAAAGCTGCCAAGAAGCAAATACTTCAGTATCACGGGCAGTCGGGATTACGCGTGCGCTCAGAGCCGATGAGAACTCCGACCAGATCTCCCACTATACTGGCGGCTCGTACGGTGCTCAATATGATGACTCGACCTATGGCTGGTATGACCGACAGAACGATCCCAAGACGGATGATCCGAATGTTGCAAAAGCTCTGTATCATGTCATTTAATGGACTGGCAACAACCATGAGGAGTTGCCTCGGGGCCTCCCCCTCCAAACGAATGACCGTGGCCATGAGACGAATCGTGGCCTTCACGACTGCCTAACCCGGAGGATTGTCCATCATTCTAGGAACGGTTGGCATGAACGCCACTTCCTCTACGTGATATTTGTATATCACAGAGTCGCTCTACTAAAAGCATAACATCAGACGAGCTGACCGTCCAAGTTGATTGACCGACAATGACACGGTGACGAGAGGATTCGCCGTGCTTAAAAATGCGGAAATCCCCGATTGAAAAGCGAGGAGGTTTGGGAAAACGTGGAGGAGGACCAAGTTCGGCACTAGAATGGCAATGGGTCCCACCATAACCCCCACCGCCTCCCTGAGAATGCGACTCAGAACTGGACTCATCAGTGCCGGAAGATCAAAACTCATTGTGACAGGACTCTGAATTACTAGGGAACTGATAGGCCGCAAGTGCACGGGTGCTCGTGTAGCAAGTATCAAGGTCGATTTCCACAGGGACTTTTCCTTTCAACGCACTGAACTAGGCTCCTAATTGATTGCTAAGTCGATCGGGTTTTTGTTTGAAACAATCTATTTCTATTTCTATTCACTACTAAAGATTAACAAATAAATATACACACAATTTACTTGGATTTATCAATAAGAAAAAGACGCGTTAGGATAAAACCTAAGTAACTCTATGAATTAAACAAGTGGATTGAACATGTATGTCACTAATTTGGTACATTTTAGGGTCGATAATCGCATAAATTATTCCGTAGCGAGCTTTTGGCACTGAAACGGATTGCTTAGCAAAACTGATCACCTACTGTCGTGGTTATTTTAATTTTAACTAAGTTAAAGATCAAATTATCCAATGACCCCTAATTATAAAGTCTTCTATGTCTAGTTCACTTCATAACTAGTTTAACCCTAAGGGCTCCGATTATCGAATTTCTCCTTTCAGTACTTCACTCAACAATCTAATTCCATATTCTTGATGGCTAGTCAAAAACAATGACATACATAATCAAAGGTTAAATTAAATGCATTCAAACTAGATTAACAAACTTGTTCAATCCAACAAAACTCAATCCATAAGAGAAACAAATAAGGGTTTATCCCCTAAACTAAAGGAAAACTACTCACCACTCATGTTCAAAACACAAAACATATCAAAATCTATTCTAGTAAGCATATAAAAATCTATGAGAGAATGAGAAATAAACCAAATGAAGAACAATCTTGCAAGGAATGAACTATGGAGGACTTTTGCTCCTCCAATCTTCAATCTTTGCTTCAATCTTCTTTCTTGATCTCCAAATCCGCTCTTGATTGATGGATGCATTAATCAATATAAAGGGGATCAATAATGGTTAGGTGACAGCATGGAGGATGGTGGAGTGATTATTGCTTCCATAGACAGCCGAAAAAAATCATGATAAAAAGCAAAAACCCACTTGCAAGCGCCGAAAGTGAAAGAATAAAGCAACACTGACCGTTCCAGGTCAACACGGGTCGTGTCACTGTCAACACGGGTCGTGTAGACATGACACAGACCGTGTTGCTCACTGGAGTTGGATTTCTGACTTTCTAGAAGCTGAAACGACTCGTTTTGGGTCTTTTGGCACCCCTGTTAATGCCAGTCGGGCTCCAATGTCTTCTTGGGCCAATATTTGGGCCTTGGGGTGGATTTATTCTTCAATTGTGATCCTCTTGGACTCCATACACTTGATTTTAAGCTTGATTTCTTCAATTCAACACCAATTTCCTACAAAACTATACCAAACTCTAACCAAGCATAAAATAGAGAATTTGAGTATAAAAATAATACAATCAATAATCCCTCAAATTAACTCTAAATAACCCAAGATCACATATATATAAAATACACTTATCAGGAACCCTCGATAGCGGCCCGAATAGGAAAATCGTCCTCGCATGTGTCTTCCATAGGAGGCGCAAAGCTGACACAACCTCTTAAAGCTCCAAAGAGAAGGTTGAAAAGAAGGAACAAGGAGATATTCAATAGAAAAGGTCACCGAATAAAAAAAAAAAAAAAAACTGGTAGAGAAAGTAAAGACTCACCAGAACCTCTATATCGTGACCAGGATATTTGTCAACCAAAGTGACGAAACCCGGGGCCTTATATTGTCGGGAGGGATCCACTAACTGTAAAGAAAAAGGGGAATGGTTGAGTTCATCAAAAGTAACAATTGAATGAAGAAAAGGTTGGAGCACGTACGCGTCGATGAGCCAATCGATCCAAGTAGAGCTCCACTACCCCGACATGGAACTCAACGTCGTAACGAGTAGCCAACACACCCCAAGGAGTCCCATGACATGCAGCTACCTAATCCTCGTAACTCAAAGAGCGAGAGGCCATCATTTCGACCGAAGGGTCCGTAGGAATCCAAGGATCATAGAAACCCTGGATTTAATAAGAGACTCTCTCACCCAAGAACCAGATGAAGCCAAAGGGACCTTCTAGGAGGATCCTCGACGTAGTAATACCATCAGCCTGGATCCTCATCCCACTCCTATCATCGAGGTCATCCCAAGGACTCTAGTTCACATCCCCCTGATTTCAAAAAAAAAGAAGGACAAGAAAATTGTGAAATGAGATCCAATAAATGAAATTGAGTGCGAAGGAACAAGTACAAGGGTCGCATTGTCCAAAATAACGCGCAGGTTCTGGAGGGTAAGTGAACCCCACCTATCAGGACAAGTCATCGCCTTTGACCACCGGGTCGCGGAGGGAATTATTTTCATGGTCGCCCTAGTCGCAGGGGCCATAGCAGGAAAGTACTCTAAAGCCTTACATGCATAGGTTATAATAAAATTGATAAAATAATCATAGTGCCATAAAAGTGAGAAGAGTCCTAAGAGTTTGGTTACCCCTAAGACCTTCCACAAACAAGGGCCGTAATTGTAGAATCGGGACTCCCTGTTCGGTAAGTTCGTCCTGCACCCTATGCGGAGACCCTGTACGAAACAAGCATATGTCGCTTCTCCCCACTTCAAGGTGCCTATGTTGTTCAGATCCGCTAGGTTCTCTAACCAGAAGAAGTGGATATCGTCCCCAGGATTGGCAAAAAAAGTTGCACCAATGAAATAAGCCAGGATAATGCGCATCCGTTGAGCTAACGGGAGAGCTGGAAATAAGCCACTTCAAGGTGCCTCATATTATTACCACATATGTTAGGTAGGGTAAATGTAATTATCTCCCTTTTTCATCCTATTCCCTTAGCTTCTTCCGTTCTCCTGGACCTTTCTTAGTCAACCATTTGATAAAAGCTTTGGTCACATAGGTAGTAGCAACCTATGCCTTATCCTTGGGGGCTTGAATAGCAGGAATATGACTCCAATAGGAGGCCCAACCCTTCGCAACCACGTCAGTGACTTCATGAGGCTTCTGAGGAGTACAGTCTAATAAGGGAATGAGTTGCTTCCTCCCCATCTGGCGCATCACTCTCAAAGCGAAATAATAAGTGAAGTGGGTGAGACTAATCAATCTCACATAAGAAGTCCAATACTGGGGACACACATAATGATGGGCACCCCACCACTCTACCCACCAATCGACAGGACTCTTTTTGAGGCACTTAATCCAAGAGCCCATCGACTCCTTCTCATCCAAGTAAATCTTGCGGCGTAGAATTCTATGAACCTCCCGATCCACTGCAGTAAATGGAGGAGCCATTTGCCTTAGGTGTTCCAGCAGGCAAATTTGCATGAAAACAAACCAAATAAGTCAAGGAAGTTAAAAGTTTTTTTATCCAGACTGGGCAGAATTTAGAAGACGGATCACCATGCCTGTAGGCATGGTGGCCTGTCCAGACTCGAATTTGTCTTGAACAAACAGAAAAAACCTCAGACAAACTGCAATACCTGTAGGTATGGGGGCCTGCCCAGACCTGAATCCGTCCAGACCAAACAGAAAAATTTCGGACAGAGCGCCATGGGGGGTTAACCAGAATTCTGCACAACGCGATTAACCGACATTGACCGGACAGAGTGTCATGCCTGGAGGCATGATGACCTGGCTGGAATTAAATATGATAAAACTGTACAGAAAAGGCAAGAAGAAAAACGGACAGAGCAGCATGCCTGTAGGCATGACAGCCTGACTGGGTTCGAACTTGATGTCACTACACAGAAGAACAGACAAAAAAAAAAAAAAACTCTATACATATTTCAATACCTGCAGGCATGGCGGCTTGCCCGGTATTCTGGGCAAAAAATAAATCGTACCTCGAGAAGAAGCGGACTCCCGCGCCATGCCTCTGTTTTGTCTTGCTCATCCATACCCATGATGGTTTCGCCTAGAACCAAGGGAGTAGGATTTCTTCCACCTCTCATGTCGTCCAAAACATTGATCAAACACACCGGGATGGTTCCGGATCCTCCGTTGTGAAAAAGGAATTTCCCTAGGATGCATAAAGCCACCGCTCTAACCCTAACCTCGGGACCGAGGCCTAAGCTTTCAGGTGATTGGAAGTATTCTAAGAGGGCCAAGAAGCGTATATTTCAACCAATTAAGATATTCCCTAAGACTTTTTCAGGCAGGCATAGCAAGCTTTGGAATTTCGAAGGTGTATCATCAAAAGGAATAGGGAGTGCAGGCCAAGCTAAAGAATCCACGCCCAACAGGGCATCCCACTCTTCAACCAAAGGACACAATTCAACATCCCCAAAGCGAAAAACATGCATCATGCGATCCCAAAGTGCAACACATGCGTAGAGAAAATCTAGAAACAAAACCACTTGTTTCTAGCTCAGGAAAATTGAAAGATTATACCTTTGGAGTTCCTTCGTCTCATTCTTGAAAGAGCTCTCAACCACGCAGCTAGCTTTTTCTCAAAAGCCATGGTCGTCGACAAAGAAATCGAGGCAGGACGACACGTTTTTTGAGGCAGAAAATTGGACTGTTTTGAAGACTTCTCGCGGCAGATGTACACTGCCTACAATACGTGCAGGTATTTGTAGGCAGAATAGCAATTCCCTTGGCACGAAACCCTAGGCGCTGACTGGACAGGTCGGGGTTTACAATACCTACAGGTATTCGTTGGTGGAGCAGCGAAATTTTGAGGCGCGGCACCCCAGGTGCTCATTAGACAGGCACGATTTGCAATACCTGCAAGCATGCCAGATCAGTGGCATGATTTTATGTATGATTTCTTTCCTTCTTTTTTTTCTCTCCATTTCTTTATCCTCTATCGTTTTTTTATTATTTCTTTCCTTACTTTTTTCTTTCTTTTTTTTTTCTTTCTTCCTTTTTCTATCATTCCCTATTTTATTCACTTCCTTATTTTATTTATTTATTCTTTAATCCTTTTATTTTCTCTATTTCTTTATTTTCCTTTCCCTTTCCCTTCAACTTTGTCTTCTTTTTCTGTCTTTGAAAAAAAAAACAATCATTAGAGCATGATAGTACCAGTGTCTTATTTTGACATGTCCCGAAATTAGTGACAATTAACATCCCGAAACTTAGGTTTTTTCTTTTTCTTTTATTATTTATTATTTTTGGGAAGTGAGGGCTACACGCACCGCCTTGTATCTGCATTTTAGCATGTAAATTTTGAGTCATAGGATAGAAATGCATAATAGTCTTTCTACATACATCGTCTTAGAATCTAAATGCATACATGCATCATGATAAAACATAGAATAGGAGTCTCATGCATAATACCTAGCTAGTACATACATAAGAGTTTCATCATGCATAAATACATATGCAAAGTCTCATAATGCATACATAAAGTCTCATCCTGCATTCACAACCTATGCTTAAATCAAAGAAAGCGAGAAGAACCACGAGAGCTGTGTCGACTAGAGCTTGAACTAGCAGGACCTGCACTGTGACCACCTCCGGGGTGCTGTCCGCCCCAGGTTGGATCACTAGAAGCACCAAATAAGACATCCACAAAGGCATTACCAGTCGGAGCCGTAGGGGGCAAGCCGCTTGGAGTGGATCTATGACGACCCGTAGGAGGTCATCGGGATGAAGACGGAACATCTCAGGGGGAATTAAAACTCCTGAGCACCTCTGTATCACCTTGGCTCTCAAGCATCTTTGTATCACCTAAACCGTCTGTTCGGTTGTAATTTTTGTGGTTTTATAAGTTAAGGTTGTCGGTCCACAGGGATGGGTGTTAGGCTTGATTAAGGTAATCGGTTTGTGTAAAGGGGGTTTTCTCAACGCGGAAAGCAATAAATTATGTAAATAAAAGCAATAAACTAACCTAGACATGATAATAATTAAGAAAGCAATAAAAGATGAAAGCAATTAAAAGCATGAAATAGGAAAGCAATAAGATTACAACTAATAATGAAATTAGGAACAAGAGATTATACCTTCGATGAACTAAATCTTCACTAATCTTCAATCTACTTGGATTTCTCCCGAACAAACAAGAAATCGTGAATTGGATTACTAAGAATCCCCAAATCCCCACTTGAGAGTGAAATTTGTGACCCTTAGCCCTCCTCCTCACTAATAGTTGGATTGTTTTGTGGCTAATACTAATAAAGACTTTAGGGAAAATTGACCTAAACAAACCCTAAACAAAACCCTAATAAAAACTAATGAAAACTTAATAACACTTAACCAACCCCAGAAACCTAACACTAAAACTAACCTTAATAAGACTTAACCCTAAACTGAATAAGAGACTAAAACAGAACAAAATGGGAAACCACAACTAACCCTAAAACTGACCTAAACCAACTCTAATTAACCTTGGAAAAACCCTAATAAAACTTAACTCTAATCTGACTTAAGAAACAAACCCTAATAACTTTACCATCCTATTGTTCTATTAAAGCAACAAAATGAGAACATCAAAACAAAACCTATTGCTACTGCCTAATCTCTATTAACCACGAGAAACATAGCAAAAGGAAAGAAAACCTATCCTAGTACTTACTGGACTTGACCGAAGCAAAAGGGAGACAAAAGAGAGAAGAGGCGAACAGAGACAGAGCCAAAACAACGAGTAAACAGAGTAATTGAATACCAAAGATCATACTACCACAAATTCAACCAAAGAAAAACTCAGATTCGAACTAATCAAACCAAACGCCGAATCAAATACCAAAACACAAACTCATCAAACATTAAAAACAATCCAATACCGATTCGAGCATTACAACAAAACTGAACAAAGTTTTAACAGAACCAAACCAAAATCGATCGAAAAGGAAAGCGAAAAGAGATTCAAAACAGAGTTCAAAGCTTGAATTAAAACATGAATAAACCTAAATTCTAAACGCATAAATTAAACCCTAACCCTAAATTAGAGGCCGAGACCTCCTTCCATACTTCAATCGGCTCCTTTCCTCCTCTTTTATAGTCAATCTCGATCCTCCCCTTCAATCCGAACCGTCAATTCACTTCAAGATGGATGGTGGAGATGCGTTTGGTGGTCGGAGATGGAGATGGTGGTGGGTGCGTGCTCTATTCTCTTCTTCAACTCTCAAACCGAATCTGTTACAAAACGAGAAAGAGAAATAGGGTGAGAGACTGAGAAAATCGCGATAAATTAAGAAGAAAAGTGAGATGAAGAGATGAGATAAGGAAGAGATAAGATGAGAAGATGGGAGAAGAGAGCAGGAGATGGAATGAGAGAGGGAGTTCGTTGGCTATGGAGGAGGGGTCTTCGGTGTTTGCAGCAAGTGAGAGAACTAGAGGGAGAAAGGAGGACTGGGGAACGAAGAGGAAAAGGAAGAAGAAAGGGGGAATAGAATAGGGGAATTAGGGAATTAGGGTTTGGTGGGAGCTTTTAATCGGCTGGGGTGAAAACGGGCAAACGGGTCGAGGTTTGTGGGTATTAGGGTAGGCGGGTTTTAGAGTTAGGGTATGGGTTACGCGCTGGGTTTTGAGGAATTGGGCCAGGTATTGTAGAGGTTGGATTGGGCCGAGAAAGATGGGGAAAGAAGAGAAAGGGAAAGGGGAAGGACTTGGGCTGGTTTTTAATTAGGATTAGAAAGACTTAGAATAGGGTTTTATTATTTATTTCTAATATTTACATTTTTGTTTCATATTAATGATAATAATAACTAAAATAATAAAAAGCTATAAAATCTAATAAAAGGGTAAAAACACAATAAAACTACTAAAATAATTATTAAAGACAAGCAAGAATACCCTATAAAAGAGAAGAAATTCGGCTCAGAACGAGACCGAACACCGTCGATAATCTCAGTGCCCGAAAGCTGCCACGAAGCAAATACTTCAGTATCAGCGGAACGGTCAGGATTACCGCCTGCCGCTCAGGAGCCAGTAGAACTCCTACCAGATCTCCCACTAGACTGGCGGCTCGTACCGTGCTCAATATGAGGACTCGACCTATGGCTAGTATGACCGACAGAACGATCCCAAGACGGATGATCCGAATGTTGCAAAAGCTCTGTATCCTGTCAATTAATGGACTGACCACAACCATGAGGAGTTGCCTCGGGGCCTCCCCCTCCAAACGAATGATCGTGGCCATGAGACCAATCGTGGCCTCCACGACTGCCTGACCCGGAGGATTGTCCATCATTCTAGGAACGGTTGGCATGAACGCCACTTCCACTACGTGATATTTGTATATCACGGAGTCGCTCTACTAAAAGCATAACATCAGACGAGCTGACCGTCCAAGTTGATTGACCGACAATGACACGGCGACGAGAGGATTCGTCGTGCTTAAAAATGCGGAAATCCCCGATTGAAAAGCGAGGAGGTTTGGGAAAACGTGGAGGAGGACCACGTTCGGCACTAGAATGGCAGTGGGTCCCACCATAACCCCCACCGCCTCCCTGAGAATGCGACTCAGAACTGGACTCATCAGTGCCGGAAGATCAAAACTCATTGTGACTGGACTCTGAATTACTAGGGAATTGATAGGCCGCAAGTGCACGGGTGCTCGTGTAGCAAGTATCAAGGTCGATTTCCACAGGGACTTTTCCTTTCAACGCACTGAACTAGGCTCCTAATTGATTGCTAAGTCGATCGGGTTTTTGTTTGAAACAATCTATTTCTATTTCTATTCACTACTAAAGATTAACAAATAAATATACACACAATTTACTTGGATTTATCAATAAGAAAAAGACGTTCAGGGGATAAAACCTAAGTAACTCTATGAATTAAACAAGTGGATTGAACATGTATGTCACTAATTTGGTACATTTTAGGGTCGATAATCGCATAAATTATTCCGTAGCGAGCTTTTGGCACTGAAACGGATTGCTTAGCAAAACTGATCACCTACTGTCGTGGTTATTTTAATTTTAACTAAGTTAAAGATCAAATTATCCAATGACCCCTAATTATAAAGTCTTCTATGTCTAGTTCACTTCATAACTAGTTTAACCCTAAGGGCTCCGATTATCGAATTTCTCCTTTCAGTACTTCACTCAACAATCTAATTCCATATTCTTGATGGCTAGTCAAAAACAATGACATACATAATCAAAGGTTAAATTAAATGCATTCAAACTAGATTAACAAACTTGTTCAATCCAACAAAACTCAATCCATAAGAGAAACAAATAAGGGTTTATCCCCTAAACTAAAGGAAAACTACTCACCACTCATGTTCAAAACACAAAACATATCAAAATCTATTCTAGTAAGCATATAAAAATCTATGAGAGAATGAGAAATAAACCAAATGAAGAACAATCTTGCAAGGAATGAACTATGGAGGACTTTTGCTCCTCCAATCTTCAATCTTTGCTTCAATCTTCTTTCTTGATCTCCAAATCCTCTCTTGATTGATGGATGCATTAATCAATATAAAGGGGATCAATAATGGTTAGGTGACAGCATGGAGGATGGTGGAGTGATTATTGCTTCCATAGACAGCCGAAAAAAATCATGATAAAAAGTAAAAACCCACTTGCAAGCGCCGAAAGTGAAAGAATAAAGCAACACTGACCGTTCCAGGTCAACACGGGTCGTGTCACTGTCAACACGGGTCGTGTAGACATGACACAGACCGTGTTGCTCACTGGAGTTGGATTTCTGACTTTCTAGAAGCTGAAACGACTCCTTTGGGTCTTTTGGCACCCTTGTTGATGCCAGTCGGGCTCCAATGTCTTCTTGGGCCAATATTTGGGCCTTGGGGTGGATTTATTCTTCAATTGTGATCCTCTTGGACTCCATACACTTGATTTTAAGCTTGATTTCTTCAATTCAACACCAATTTCCTACAAAACTATACTAAACTCTAACCAAGCATAAAATAGAGAATTCGAGTATAAAAATAATACATTCATATCAATAAAATACACTTATCAGGAACCCTCGATAGCGACCCGAATAGGAAAATCGTCCTCGCATGTGTCTTCCATAGGAGGCGCAAAGCTGACACAACCTCTTAAAGCTGCAAAGAGAAGGCTGAAAAGAAGGAACAAGGAGATATTCAATAGAAAAGGTCACCGAATAAAAAAAAAAAAAACTGGTAGAGAAAGTAAAGACTCACCAGAACCTCTATATCGTGACCAGGATATTTGTCAACCAAAGTGACGAAACCCGGGGCCTTATATTGTCGGGAGGGATCCACTAACTGCAAAGAAAAAGGGGAATGGTTGAGTTCATCAAAAGTAACAATTGAATGAAAAAAAGGTTGGAGCACGTACGCGTCGATGAGCCAATCGATCCAAGTAGAGCTCCACTACCCCGGCATGGAACTCAACGTCGTAACGAGTAGCCAACACACCCCAAGGAGTCCCGTGACATGCAGCTACCTAATCCTCGTAACTCAAAGAGCAAGAGGCCATCATTTCGACCGAAGGGTCCGTAGGAATCCAAGGATCATAGAAACCCAGGATTTAAGAAGAGACTCTCTCACCCAAGAACCAGACGAAGCCAGAGGGACCTTCTAGGAGGATCCTCGACGTAGTAATACCATCAGCCTGGATCCTCATCCCAATCCTATCATCGAGGTCATCCCAAGGACTCTAGTTCACATCCCACTGATTTCAAAAAAAAAGAAGGACAAGAAAATTGTGAAATGAGATCCAATAAATGAAGTTGAGTGCGAAGGAATAAGTACCAGGGTCGCATTGTCCAAAATAGCGCGCAGGTTCTGGAGGGTATGTGAACCCCACCATTCAGGACAAGCCATCGCCTTTGACCACCGGGTCGTGAAGGGAATTACTTTCATGGTCGCCCTAGTCGTAGGGGCCATAGCAGGAAAGTACTCTAAAGCCATACATGCATAGGTTATAATAAAATTGATAAAATAATCATAGTGCCATAAAAGTGAGAAGAGTCTTAAGAGTTTGGTTACCCCTAAGACCTTCCACAAACAAGGGTCGTAATTGTAGAATCGGGACTCCCTGTTCGGTAAATTCGTCCAGCACCCTATGCGGAGACCTTGTACGAAACAAGCATATGTCGCTTCTCCCCACTTCAAGGTGCCTATGTTGTTCAGATCCGCTAGGTTCTCTAACTAGAAGAGGTGGATATCGTCCCTAGGATTGGCAAAAAAGGTTGCACCAATGAAATAAGCCAGGATAATGCGCATCCGTTGAGCGAACGGGAGAGCTGGAAATAAGCCACTTCAAGGTGCCTCATATTATTACCACATATGTCAAGTAGGGTAAATGTAATTATCACCCTTTTTCATCCTATTCCTTTAGCTTCTTCCGTTCTCCAGGACCTTTCTTAGTCAACCATTTGATAAAAGCTTTGGTCACATAGGTAGTAGCAACCTATGCCTTATCCTTTGGGGCTTGAATAGCAGGAATATGACTCCAATAGGAGGCCCAACCCTTCGCAACCACGTCAGTGACTTCATGAGGCTTCTGAGGAGTACAGTCTAATAAGGGAATGAGTTGCTTCCTCCCCATCTGGCGCATCACTCTCAAAGCGAAATAATAAGTGCAGTGGGTGAGACTAATCAATCTCACATAAGAAGTCCAATACTGGGGACACACATAATGATGGGCACCCCACCACTCTACCCACCAATCGACAGGACTCTTTTTGAGGCGCTTAATCCAAGAGCCCATCGACTCCTACTCATCCAAGTAAATCTTGCGGTGTAGAATTCTATGAACCTCCCGATCCACTGCAGTAAATGAGGGAGCCATTTGCCTTAGGTGTTCCATCAGGCAAATCTTCATAAAAACAAACCAAATCAGTCATGGAAGTTAAAAGTTTTTTATCCAGACTGGGCAGAATTTAGAAGACAGATCACCATGCCTGTAGGCATGGTGGCCCGTCCAGACTCGAATTTATCTTGAACAAACAGAAAAAACCTCAGACAAACTGCAATACATGCAGGTATGGTGGCCTGCCCAGACCTAAATCTATCCAGACCAAACACAAAAAATTCGGACAGAGCGCCATGGGGGGTTGATCAAAATTCTGCACAACGCGATTGACCGACATTGACCGGACAGACTGTCATGCCTGGAGGCATGATGACCTGACTGGAATTAAATATGATAAAACTGTACAGAAAAAGCAAGAAGAAAAACGGACAGAGCAGCATGCCTGGAGGCATGACAGCCTGACTGGGTTCGAACTTGATGACACTGCACAGAAGAACAGACAAAAAAAAAAACACTATACATATTGCAATACCTGCAGGCATGGCGGCCTGCCCGGTATTCTGGGCAAAAAATAAATCGTACCTCGAGAAGAAGCGGACTCCCGCGCCATGCCTCTATTTTGTCTTGCTCATCCATACCCATGATGGTTTCGCCTAGAACCAAGGGAGTAGGATTTCTTCCACCTCTCATGTCATCCAAAACATAGATCAAACACACCGGGATGGTTCCGGATCCTCCGTTGTGAAAAAGGAATTGCCCTAGGATGCATAAAGCCACCGCTCTAACCCTAACCTCGGGACCGAGGCCTAAGCTTTCAGGTGATTGGAAGTATTCTAAGAGGGCCAAGAAGCGTATTTTTCCACCAATCAAGATATTCCCTAAGACTTTTTTAGGCAGGCATAGCAAGCTTTGGAATTTCGAAGGTGCATCATTTAAAGGAATAGGGAGTGTAGGCCAAGCTAAAGAATCCACGCCCAATAGGGCATCCCACTCTTCAACCAAAGCACACAATTCAACATCCCCAAAGCGAAAAACATGCATTCTGGGATCCCATAGTGCAACACATGCTTAGAGAAAATCTAGAAACAAAACCACTTGTTTCAAGCTTAGGAAAATTGAAAGATTATACCTTTGGAGTTCCTTCTTCTCATTTTTGGAAAGAGCACTCAACCACGCAGCTAGCTTTTTCTCAAAAGCCATGGTCGTCGACAAAGAAATCGAGGCAGGACGACACGTTATTTGAGGCAGAAAATTGGACTGTTTTGGGAGACTTCTCGCGACAGTTGTACACTGCCTACAATACCTGCAGGTATTTGTAGGCAGAATAGCAATTCCCTAGGCACGAAACCCTAGGTGCTGACTGGATAGGTCGGGGTTTACAATACCTACAGGTATTCGTTGGTGGAGCAGCGAATTTTTGACGCGCGGCACCCCAGGTGCTCATTAGACAGACACGATTTGCAATACCTGCAAGCATGCCAGATCAATGGCATGTTTTTATGTATGATTTCTTTCCTTCTTTTTTTCTCTCCATTTCTTTATTCTCTATCGTTTTTTTATTATTTCTTTCCTTACTATTTTCTTTCTTTTTTTTTCTTTCTTTTTCTATCATTCCCTATTTTATTCACTTCCTTATTTTATTTGTTTATTCTTTAATCCTTTTATTTTCTCTATTTCTTTATTTTCCTTTCCTTTTCCCATCAACTTTGTCTTCTTTTTCTATCTTTGAAAAAAAAAACAATCATAAGAGCATGATAGTACCAGTGTCTTATTTTGACCTGTCCCGAAATTAATGACAATTAACATCCCGACACTTAGGTTTTTTCTTTTTCTTTTATTATTTTTTATTTTTGGGAAGTGAGGGCTACACGCGCCGCCTTGTGTCTGCAATTTAGCATGTAAATTTTGAGTCATAGGATAGAAATGGATAATAGTCTTTCTACATACATCGTCTTAGAATCTAAATGCATACATGCGTCATGATAAAACATAGAATAGGAGTCTCATGCATAATACCTAGCCAGTACATACATAAGAGTTTCATCAAGCATAAATGCATACATAAAGTCTCATCCTGCATTCACAACCTATGCTTACATCAAAGAAAGCAAGAAGAACCACGAGAGTTGTGACGACTAGAGCTTGAACTAGCAGGACCAGCGTTGTGACCACCTCCGGGTTGCTGTCCGCCCCACGTTCGATCACTAGAAGCACCAAATAAGGCATCCACAAAGGCATTAACAATCGGAGCAGTAGGGGGCAAGCCGCTTAGAATGGATCCATGACGACCCGTAGGAGGTCATCGGGATGAAGACGGAACATCTCAGGGGGAATTAAAACTCCTGAGCACCTCTGTATCACCTTGGCTCTCAAGCATCTCTGTATCACCTAAACTGTCGATAATCTCAGTGCCCAAAAGATGCCAAGAAGCAAATACTTCAGTATCACCGGATCGGACAAGATTACCGCCTGCCACTCAGGAGCCAGTAGAACGCCGACCAGATCTCCCACTAGACTGGCGGCTCGTACGGTGCTCAATATGATGACTCGACCTTTGGCTGGTATGACCGACAGAACGATCCCAAGACGGATGATCCGAATGTTGCAAAAGCTCTGTATCCTGTCATTCAATGGACTGACCACAACCATGAGAGTTGCCTCGGGGCCTCCCCCTCCAAACGAATGACCGTGGCCATGAGACGAATCGTGGCCTCCACGACCGCCTAACCCGGAGGATTGTCAATATTTCTAGGAATGGTTGGCATGAAAGCCACTTCCTCTACGTGATATTTGTATATCACGGAGTCGCTCTACTAATAGCATAACATCAGACGAGCTGACTGTCCAAGTTGATTGACCGACAATGACACGGCGACGAGAGGATTCGCCGTGCTTAAAAATGCGGAAATCCCCGATTGAAAAGCGAGGAGGTTTGGGAAAACGTGGAGGAGGACCACGTTTGGCACTAGAATGGCAATGGGTCCCACCATAACCCCCACCGCCTCCCTGAGAATGCGACTCAGAACTGGACTCATCAGTGCCGGAAGATCAAAACTCATTGTGACAGGACTCTGAATTACTAGGGAACCCTCAATGGCGGCCCGAATTGGAAAATCGACCTCGCAGGTGTCTTCCATAGAAGGCGCAAAGCTGACACAACCTCTTAAAGCTCCAAAGAGAAGGCTAAAAAGAAGGAACAAGGAGATATTCAATAGAAAAGGTCACCGAATAAAAAAAAACTGGTAGAGAAAGTAACCACTCACCAGAACCGCTATATCGTGACCAGGATATTTGTCAACCAAAGTGACAAAACCCGGGGCCTCATATTATCGGGAGGGATCCACTAACTACAAAGAAAAAGGGGAATGGTTGAGTTCATCAAAAGCAACAATTGAATGAAGAAAAGGTTGGAGCACGTACGCGTCGATGAGGTACTCGATCCAAGTAGAGCTCCACTCCCCCGGCATGGAACTCAACGTTGTAACGAGTAGCCAACACACCCCAAGGAGTCCCATGACATGGAACTACCTAATCCTCGTAACTGAAAGAGCGAGAGGCCATCATTTCGACCGAAGGGTCCGCAGGAATCCAAGGATCATAGAAACCCAGGATTTAAGAAGAGACTCTCTCACCCAAGAACCAGACGAAGCCAGAGGGACCTTCCAGGAGGATCCTCGACGTAGTAATACCATCAGCCTTGATCCTCATCCCAATCCTATCATTGAGGTCATCCCAAGGACTCTAGTTCACATACCCCTGATTTCAAAAAAAAAGAAGGACAAGAAAATTGTGAAATGAGATCCAATAAATGAAATTGAGTGCGAAGGAATAAGTACCAGGGTCGCATTGTCCAAAATAGCGCGCAGGTTCTGGAGTGTATGTGAACCCCACCTATCAGGACAAGCCATCGCCTTTGACAACCGGGTCGCGGAGGGAATTACTTTCATGGTCGCCCTAGTCGTAGGGGCCATAGCAGGAAAGTACTCTAAAGCCATACATGCATAGGTTATAATAAAATGGATAAAATAATCATTGTGCCATAAAAGTGAAAAGAGTCCTAAGAGTTTGGTTACTCCTAAGACCTTCCACAAACATGGGCCGTAATTATAGAATCGGGACTTCCTGTTCGGTTAGTTTGTCTTGCACCCTATGCGGAGGCCATGTACGAAACAAGCATATGTCGCTTCTCCCCACTTCAAGGTGCCTATGTTGTTCAGATCCGCTAGGTTCTCTAACCAGAAGAGGTGGATATCGTCCCCAGGATTGGCAAAAAAGGTTGCACCAGTAAAATAAGCCAGGTTAATGCGCATCCGTTGAGCTAACGGGAGAGTTGGAAATAAGCCACTTCAAGGTGCCTCATATTATTACCACATATGTCAGGTAGGGTAAATGTAATTATCTCCCTTTTTCATCCTCTTCCCTTAGCTTCTTCCGTTCTCCAGGATCTTTCTCAGTCAACCATTTGATAAAAGCTTTAGTCACATAGGTAGGAGCAACCTATGCCTTATCCTTGGGGGCTTGAATAGCAGGAATATGACTCTAATAGGAGGCCCAACCCTTCGCAACCACGTCAGTGACTTCATGAGGCTTTTGAGGAGTATAGTCTCATAAGGGAATGAGTTGCTTCCTCCCCATCTGGCGCATTACCCATAAAGCGAAATAATAAGTGCAGTGGGTGAGACTAATCAATCTCACATGAGAAGTCCAATACTGGGGACACACATAATGATGGGCACTCCACCACTCTCCCCACCAATCGACAGGACTATTTTGAGGCGCTTAATCCAAGAGCCCATGGACTCCTTCTCATCCAAGTAAATCTTGCGGTGTAGAATTCTATGAACCTCCCGATCCACTGCAGTCAATGGAGGAGCCATTTGCCTTAGGTGTTCCATCAAGCAAATCTGCATAAAAACAAACCAAATCAGTCAAGTTAAAAGTTTTTATCGGTGGCAGAATTTAGAAGAGATCACCATGCAGTAGGCATGGTGTGGCTGCATCGAATTTGTCTTGAACAAACAGAAAAACCTCAGACAAACTGCAATACCTGAAGGCATGGTGGCTTGCCCAGACCTGTATCCGTCCAGACCAAACACAAAAATTTCGGACAGAGCGCCATGGTGGTTTGACCAAAATTCTGCACAACGAGATTGATCGACATTGACCGGACAGAGTGTCATGCTTGGAGGCATGATGACCTGACTAGAATTAAATATAATAAAACTGTACAAGAAAAGCAAGAAGAAAACGGACAGAGCAGCATGCCTGGAGGCATGACAGCCTGACTGGATTCGAACTTGATCACACTGCACAGAAGAACAGACCAAAAAAAAAACACTATACATATTGCAATACCTGCAGGCATGGCGGCCTGCCCGGTATTCTAGGCAAAAAGTAAATCGTACCTCGAGAAGAAGCGGACTCCCGCGCTATGCCTCAGTTTTGTCTTGCTCATCCATACCCATGATGGTTTCGCCTAGAACCAAGGGAATAGGATTTCTTCCACCTCTCATGTCGTCCAAAACATTGATCAAACACACCGGGATGGTTCCGGATCCTCCGTTGTGAAAAAGGAATTGCCCTAGGATGCATAAAGCCACCGCTCTAACCCTAACCTCAGGACCGAGGCCTAAGCTTTCAGGTGATTGGTAGTATTCTAAGAGGGCCAAGAAGCGTATTTTTCCACCAATCAAGATATTCCCTAAGACTTTTTCAGGTAGGCATAGCAAGCTTTGGAATTTCGAAGGTGCATCATCAAAGATATAGGGAGTGTAGGCCAAGCTAAAGAATCCACGCCCAACAAGGCATCCCACTCTTCAACCAAAGGACACAATTCAACATCCCCAAAGCGAAAATCATGCATCCTGGGATCCCATTGTGCAATAGATGCGTAGAGAAAATCTAGAAACAAAACCACTTGTTTCAAGCTCAGGAAAATTGAAAGATTGTACCTTTGGAGTTCCTTCTTCTCATTCATGGAAAGAGCACTCAACCACGCAGCTAGCTTTTTCTCAAAAGCCATGGTCGTTAACAAAGAAATCGAGGCAGGACGACACGTTTTTTGAGGCAGAAAATTGGACTGTTTTGGGAGACTTCTCGCGGCAGTTCTACACTGCCTACAATACCTGCAGTTATTTGTAGGCAGAATAGCAATTCCCTAGGCACGAAACCCTAGGCGCTGACTGGACAGGTCGGGGTTTACAATACCTACAGGTATTCGTTGGTGGAGCAACGAATTTTTGAGGTGCGCCACCCCAGGTGCTCATTAGACAGGCACGATTTGCAATACCTGCAAGCATGCCAGATCAGTGGCATGTTTTTATGTATGATTTCTTTCCTTCTTTTTTTTCTCTCCATTTCTTTATTCTCTATCGTTTTTTTTATTATTTCTTTCCTTACTTTTTTCTTTCTTCCTTTTTCTATCATTCCCTATTTTATTCACTTTCTTATTTTATTTATTTATTCTATAATCCTTTTATTTTCTCTATTTCTTTATTTTCCTTTCCTTTTCCCTTCAACTTTGTCTTCATTTTCTATCTTTCAAAAAAAAAAACAATCATAAGAGCATGATAGTACCAGTGTCTTATTTTGACCTGTCCCGAAATTAATGACAATTAACATCCCGACACTTAGGTTTTTTCTTTTTCTTTTATTATTTTTTATTTTTGGGAAGTGAGGGCTACACGCACCGCCTTGTATCTGCATTTTAACATGTAAATTTTGAGTCATAGGATAGAAATGCATAATAGTCTTTCTACATACATCGTCTTAGAATCTAAATGCATACATGCATCATGATAAAACATAGAATAGGAGTCTCATGCATAATACCTAGCTAGTACATACATAAGAGTTTCATCATGCATAAATACATATGCAAAGTCTCATAATGCATACATCAAGTCTCATCCTACATTCACAACCTATGCTTACATCAAAGAAAGCGAGAAGAACTACGAGAGCTGTGTCGACTTGAGCTTGAACTAGCAGGACCAGCGCTGTGACCACCTCCGGGGTGCTGTCCGCCCCAGGTTGGATCACTAGAAGAACCAAATAAGGCATCCACAAAGGCATTACCAGTCGGAGCAGTAGGGGGCAAGCCACTTGGAATGGATCCATGACGACCCGTAGGAGGTCATCGGGATGAAGACGGAACATCTCAGGGGGAATTAAAACTCCTGAGCACCTCTGTATCACCTTGGCTATCAAGCATCTCTGTATCACCTAAACCGTCGATAATCTCAGTGCCTGAAAGCTGCCAAGAAGCAAATACTTCAGTATCACCGGATCGGACAGGATTACCGCCTGCCGCTCAGGAGCCAGTAGAACGCCGACCAGATCTCCCACTAGGCTGACGGCTCGTACGGTGCTCAATATGATGACTCGACCTATCGCTGGTATGACCGATAGAACGATCCCAAGACGGATGATCCGAATGTTGCAATAGCTCTGTATCCTGTCATTCAATGGACTGACCACAACCATGAGAGTTGCCTTGGGGCCTCCCCCTCCAAACGAATGACCGTGGCCATGAGACGAATCGTGGCCTCCACGACCGCCTGACCCGGAGGATTGTCCATATTTCTAGGAATGGTTGGCATGAAAGCCACTTCCTCTACGTGATATTTGTATATCACGGAGTCGCTCTACTAACAAAGATAACATCGACGAGCCGATCGTCCGTTGATTGATTGACCGACAATGACACGGCGACGAGAGGATTCGCCGTGCTTAAAAATGCGGAAATCCCCGATTGAAAAGCGAGGAGGTTTGGGAAAACGTGGAGGAGGACCACGTTTGGCACTAGAATGGCAATGGGTCCCACCATAACCCCCACCGCCTCCCTGAGAATGCGACTCAGAACTGGACTCATCAGTGCCGGAAGATCAAAACTCATTGTGACTGGACTCTGAATTACTAGGGAACCCTCGATGGCGGCCCGAATTGGAAAGTCGACCTCGCAGGTGTCTTCCATAGAAGGCGCAAAGCTGACACAACCTCTTAAAACTCCAAAGAGAAGCCTAAAAAGAAGGAACAAGGAGATATTCAATAGAAAAGGTCACCGAATAAAAAAAAACTGGTAGAGAAAGTAACCACTCACCAAAACCGCTATATCGTGACCAGGATATTTGTCAACCAAAGTGACAAAACCCGGGGCCTCATATTATCGGGAGGGATCCACTAACTTCAAAGAAAAAGGGGAATGGTTGAGTTCATCAAAAGCAACAATTGAATGAAGAAAAGTTTGGAGCACGTACGCGTCGATGAGCTAATCGATCCAAGTAGAGCTCCACTACCCCGCCATGGAACTCAACGTCGTAACGAGTAGCCAACACACCCCAAGGAGTCCCATGACATGCAACTACCTAATCCTCGTAACTGAAAGAGCGAGAGGCCATCATTTCGACCGAAGGGTCCGCAGGAATCCAAGGATCATAGAAACCCAGGATTTAAGAAGAGACTCTCTCACCCAAGAACCAGACGAAGCCAGAGTGACCTTCTAGGAGGATCCTCGACGTAGTAATACCATCAGCCCGAATCCTCATCCCAATCCTATCATCGAGGTCATCCCAAGGACTCTAGTTCACATCCCCTGATTTCAAAAAAAAAGAAGGACAAGAAAATTGTGAAATGAGATCCAATAAATGAAATTGAGTGCGAAGGAATAAGTACCAGGGTCGCATTGTCCAAAATAGCGCGCAGGTTCTAGAGGGTATGTGAACCCCACCTATGAGAACAAGCCATCGCCTTTGACCACCGGGCCGCGGAGGGAATAACTTTCATGGTCGCCCTAGTCGTAGGGGCCATAGCGGGAAAGTACTCTAAAGCCATACATGCATAGGTTATAATAAAATTGATAAAATAATCATAGTGCCATTAAAGTGAGAAGAGTCCTAAGAGTTTGGTTACCCCTAAGACCTTCCACAAACAAGGGCCGTAATTGTAGAATCGGGACTCCCTGTTCGGTAAGTTCGTCCTGCACCCTATGCGGAGACCCTGTACGAAACAAGCATATGTCGCTTCTCCCCACTTCAAGGTGCCTATGTTGTTCAGATTCGCTAGGTTCTCTAACCAGAAGAGGTGGATATCGTCCCCAGGATTGGCAAAAAAGGTTGCACCAATGAAATAAGCCAGGATAATGCGCATCCGTTGAGCTAACGGGAGAGCTGGAAAGCCTGGGGAACGAATCGGGTCCCTAAAATGTTTATATCGTAGGGGACAGTCTGACTCTTGCCCTCCCATTATGGGCCCAAAGAGTTCTAACGCCTGTGGAGTGCCTCTGCTAAAAGCACGGTTGAAATACAATCGTTGAGTGCCCCAAGGTAATCCAGTGATTATTACAAAATCTGTAGGAGTGACCGCCATCTCGCCAAACCAGAAGTGAAATGTATTAGTAGTGTCCCAGAAAAGCTCACCAA
This sequence comes from Portulaca oleracea, assembly GCA_029582165.1. NCBI lineage: Eukaryota > Viridiplantae > Streptophyta > Magnoliopsida > Caryophyllales > Portulacaceae > Portulaca > Portulaca oleracea. The sequence goes on from CM055880.1 coordinate 16,198,924, forward strand.
GAGCTCTGCCAGGACAACGAGAGCAAGGAATTAACCAAGCCTCCAAACACTAATAAAAAGGGGGGAAACCGATGTGCTCCATGGTATCTCGAACAAGGCCAACACGAATTTTCAAAGTGGCCATCATCTTGGTAATCGAACCACAAGTTTTCATGCTATCGTCCTAAGAATAAAAGGAATTGCAATCAAATACAGGGGGCTAGTAGGAATTGGGCGAGAAAAATTCAGAAAGGCACAGTCATATTCCTTTCGAATTACACTCGCAAGGTTGACCTTGGGTTTTCATTAACCAAGCAAACATTGTAGTCGCATGAATTAAATCAGAGACAACGACATGGTAAAATAACCCATTTTCCAAGTCAAAGTTCAGATTGATACACATGTTCCTGGTTCCTTAATTTTTTTTACGAGATTTAATTAGAAGAAATCATAACATTTTTGGATTATACTCTAAATATTGAGACGAGAATCAGACTTTTATGAGAAAAATTTTGAGATTGCAAATCAATCTCGACATTAAACTCTAAAAATGTGACAACACTAGAAATAGTGAAAGGCAAGAAATTTTGGGCCTCAACGCATGACAAGGATTGTTCTAAAATAATTAGGCCCGGGAATACAAGTCACCAAGCCCAAAAAAATCGCAAGCATTAAGCATCCATGGAAGGTATTTGTGTGCAGCAAGCAAGGGTTTAGTGTGCGTTCCAAAGGCGAAGGCGTTCTACGAAAAATATGTTGTAAGTGTGGGGTTTAGTGTGCGTAGCCACTCACTGACGAAATGTAAAAATGGGGTGTTGTGGAAGGTATTTGTGTGCAGCAAGCAAGGGTGGAAAGCTGAAAAAAAAAGGCACTAGTCCCGACATGTTCAGTCGTGGACGCAACAGGGGATGAGCAGTGTGATGATGGCAATAGTGGTGAGCCAGTCACCCCTAAAATTAAGCAGAGGCTTCGGGTTGAAACGAGGGAGGGGTGTGAAGCGAAACTAACATTCAAGTCATCCGAAAAGGGTGGTTTTGATGTTATCACGTTTCATGCTGGCCATACCCATGAGATGACAAGCCCAAGCAAACGACATCAGGAACGATCCGCGCGGAAAGTGAGTAGGATCCACATTGACCTGATGAACAAGTTTTCGAGAGCCAATGTCGGGCCATCTAAAGCTTTCCACTTATTCAAGGAACAAGTCCGGTCATATGACAATGTGGGGTATACAATACAAGACATGAAGAATTATCAACTGACACTTTGGTTATTTGTTTTAAATAAAGACATTTGTTTTTGATAATTCGATTGCAACAAAGCTACTATTAGCGGTCATCAACATTCAATGGAATGGACATCAATGTATTTAGTGATGGGCATGCAGTCGGGATTAGTCACCTCATTCCCATCACATATGTGTATGTGAAGAGGGGAAAAAATTTCAATGATGAGGAAGAAGGATAGCTATATTTGTATTGGTCATCAGATATACTCATTATGGACATCACCGCAAAAGCCACTATAGTGACCGAACAACATAAGGACAACAGACAGTTTATCTTCTTTGATGAAATCTGTTTGCTGAAACTCATGGCTGGACATATACTAGTCACCAAGGCTTGAAAAGGAAGAAAATTAAATTAGATGTTCACTGCAATATTACACAGATATAAAGGACCTTAAATGAGATTTTTTTGTTGTCTGTTTTTTTTTAAATGATAAAATAGAAATTGAAAGAGAATGAACTTTAGCTTTTTAAATTTTGTTTATTGATAATGGTCATCAACGTTTAGTGGAATGGACATCAATGCATTTAGTGATGGGCATGCAATCAGAATTGGTCTGTTAAAAAAACAATGGACATTCACACTTAACACAATATGTAGACTTTTTGTTTTACACATGAAATAAAAAAAAATGAAATGGTCATCAACATTCAATGGAATGGACATCAATGCATTTAGTGAATTGGTCAGTTTAAAAAACAATGGACATTCACACTTGACACAATATATAGACTTTTTGTTTTACATGAAATAAAAAAATGAAACGGTCATTAGCATTCAATGGAATGGACAACAATGCATTTAGTGATGGGCATGTAGTCAGAATTGGTCAAGTAAAAAAACAATGGACATTCACATTTAATACGTATGTATGATGCACATTGTCATTGCTTAGTAGTAATATTTGATGTTTATTTTCATGAATAATCTTTGATGTCCATTTATATATATGTCTGATGTCCATTTATATATGTTTGATGTCCATTTAGTGAGAATGGTCATCAACATTCAATGAAATGGACATCTAATGCAAGCATAGGTGATTCATAATGTTGGAACTCTAAAAAAGGCTCAATTGGACAACATGTTGTGTAAAGTTATCAACTGCGCATAAGCCTCCACATTGCCTAATATGCGCTCTGGATTGGGTTATCATTATTATGACAGATTTGTTATGTACACTTAGGCAATGTTAAAATGGGGAAATCAATATTTTGTAGAATGGACATCAAAGTAAAATTTGAATGGACATCAATGAGATTGGAAAAGGACAACATTAGGTTCATACTGGACATTACGTTTAATGAGGTGCTCATTGAAGGGATGTAAACGTGGACATCAATTATGCCTAGCATGGACATCAGATTCAACATGCACTCACCACCATATATCGAACATTAACTTTGTTCAAGCCGATAACTTTATTATGGACAACAACGGACATAGAGTGCACATCAGTGCTTCCTAAATTAGACATCCAACTGACCAAACGATGACTTCATTGCGTATAATGTTAAAACACCGTATGTGTTCATAATAAAAACAAATACTTATGTCTCATTCTTGGTTTCATTACACCTTAATGACAAAATAGTGTCTACATAATGTGGGAACACATCTCAATTGTTTCTAGAAAAAAAAACAAAAAAAAAGATATAGGAAAACAAAAGCAATGCGTCTATTCCCACTTGCATTTCATCTAAGGCTCACGCCGGGGTGGAAACGGGTGTGTTTATGCAACTACATCGCTATCATCATAATTTGATCCTTCACTCGGTTGCCTTCGTACATAACCATGTCATGACAATAGCATCTTCTCAACGCCAACAACCCCTCAGCCTATAGAAAATTGTAAACATGCTTGTAGTCATAACAAAGCAATGTGAAAACATCAAGTACAAGTGGAAGAGGGCTACATTGTCTGTCGCACGCATTCACCATGTCAATTTGTGATATTGCATTTAGCATTGTACTAACAAAATCTGTCACATGTTGAGCATTGATTAGTTCCTCCACTAGCGACCTAAAAGAGACAACAAATTCATGAGTTACATTTTGATGCCCCTTTCAAAAACAATTCATGCCCATTGTATACATGCTTGATGTCCCCCCTCCCTGCACTGTGCACACATAGTCACACTGAATCGTCATATCTAATCACATATATTCAGTCACATACTTGGCCGACCTTTCAAAAGCCATATTAAACCATATTTACTGCAAACATCATCTTATCTGGATAATTCTCACTAAAGAATTGATTTTCCATTGATAATTAATACCACAACTCATCAAACTAATTTATCAAACAACCCAACTCCATAATACTCTGGGCTCCCCATCAGATAGACAATCACATCACAAAATTTTGGTACGTTTCCTCGAACTATATACATGTCAAGCAATTACAACCCTATACTCTCTATCCATTGCCTTCAATTGAACAAAACTCGATTAAGAATTGTAGCAACACTCACCACCTAGTTAATGCCCATTTCAAAATCAATTTATGCCCATTTTCAGACTCAATTTATAATTTATGCCCGTTTTCATAGTCGATTTGTGCACATTACATACGTGCCTAATGTCCATTGAGTTTTTGCTACCATGAACAGCCAAATTTTGAAATTCAGTCTCCTCCCTCCCCTCAGTTACCTTGATACACTTAAGCCTAGCTAATCACGCATCCCCCCACAGCATAAGAATCAAAATACTCACAAAATCCAAACAAAATCATCAGATGAACCCGAAAAATCATTAAACTTTCTATCTAAAATTCCAACACAATATGATATCAAGGATACCAACAGAAAACGCATACAAGCACCAATGTCCACTGATTTTACCACCATGGACATCCAAATTTTGCAATTCACCGAAACAAATCACAAAAACGACATACATAATACTAACCTTTCGATTTCTTTATGGCAGTCGTTCCCTTCATCACCTAATTCAGACACCCCATTTGATTCTTCCATGCCTACCCTAAAGAAGAACTTCGAGTTAGAAACATGAAAAACAGATCATGGGGCGTTAAAAAAAAAATTCTGGCGTCGAGCTGCACTAACTAACCGACTGGAGTTGACGACGACCGGCGGGATTCTTGAGTTCAAATTTTTTCTTCGCGGTTGATGGAGACGAAAGGGCAGGCAGTAACTCCCGATGAAATCTCGTCGATGTGTTTATGGAAGTTGTTGGGCTGCTATGGTTATTTCTCTCACTTCCCCCAAATCTCGCGAGCGGTATTCTTTCCAAAAAATAATCACGTGATCTACCCAAAATATAATCCAAAATCTCCAAAAAACAGCAGCCCTTAAATTAAATCCAATGGTGGAGATGTGTCATGCTTACATGCTCACCATAAGAGCATGCTTACATGATTCATATATAATAAATAATAATATTATTATTATTATTATTATTATTATTATTATTATTATTATTGATACTAATTATGATGTATGTACACATTTTTGTTATAGATAATTATTAATTATTATTATTGTTAATTATATTCTAATTTTTTTAGCGTAATAAGCTATATATAACATATCTAGCTAGATAATTAAATATATATATATATATGTTTCATAGTCAATTATGTTGTTAGTTACAATTATTCTCATGTGTACGTATGTGTTATTATATATATGTTAATTAAGTTAATTAATTTGTACGTATGTGCGCAAACATAATGAAAAATATATCGATGTTTGGATTAAATGTACTAGCTGATAAGTACGAACGTATGAATAATTAAGTAAGAATTTAAATGTTCATACAATGTAAAATATATACAATCAAAATGATTAATGTCACACGCATCATCATGATCCCTTTCGTTCTCCTCCCCATCGTCATCATCACCCTTATTGTGGCCTTGTGTCAATTCGTCGAGGCTATGGAATAGGTATTGGCCTCCTGGGATACAACGACAATTTGGAACGATATGAAATACAATCAAAATGAATTAAGTAATTATTGGAACGTGTAAGTAATTTAATTTTGTGTTTATGGAAAAAAATATGCTTACCTGGGTAAGCATATAACGAGTCCTCGGGAGGAATGGTGGGCTGAGGTTGTGGGGTTTGAGACGGGGTCCGCGAGAAGTCTTCTTGCGAGGCGGTGGAGGAGGTTGTCCAGTGTATGGCACTTGACTTCCAGAGGAAGATCCAGCGAGGAAAAGGGCTTGCCAGCTTTGAGCTGCTTGCTGCTGGTACATTCTTTGCATTTGCAATATTTGTTGCATTACTTGTTGCCTCACTTTTTCCTCCATGGCTGCGTCAGATAGGCGTCGTTGTTCCTCTAATTTTCTCTCGAATTCTTCTTGCAGTTTGCGCCTATCTTCTTCGCGTTGTTGCCTTTCTTCCTCGAGTCGACGCTAAAGCTCTCTGTTCATCTCCGTAATAGAGGCTCGGACGTCGATGCTATCGGATTCATTACGACGTCGTGGACGTCTCATCGATGCGATGTGGGGGAACTGCGTCTTCATAGCTTCCACCACAACCCCCATGCCCACGGCGTGTCCCCGTCTTTGCAGTTGTTTGTCTAACCAGAACTCGTCTTCAAACATTATGGGAGTAACTGGTTGACCGTCCTCCCGTTGCTTTGCCGCCATCTCCCTTTTGTACGATTCATAATCACTATGCATCGTCTCCTGGTGGATACAAAGAAAGAGTAATTGGAATAAGCGAATTAAAGGTAATGTTTGTACGTGTACGTACGTATATAATAACTTTAATATTGAATGATGAAGGTACTTACCCCAAGCTGCCTGAACCTGTCGTGCACCCACTGATTGGAGCCCTGCTTCATATGGGTCGCTTCGAATTGTTCCCATATGTTAGGGTCTTTTCCATCGTTTTTTTCTTTCTGTACGTAAGTGCATATATAAATTAAACGTTAAATTATTTGGGGTTTGTACACAAGATAAACCATATATATATATATATGTGTGTGTGTGTGTGTGTGTGTGTGTGTGTGTGTGTACGACGTTGTATATATATAAAGTCATAATTAACTTACTAATTTCTCTCTGATGATACCGAATGAAACTGGGCCCCTTGTGTGCGATGGTGGACCCTTATCTTGGTTCATCTTCCTTGCCCTGCTCATGTTCTTGCACTTTTCAGCGAATTTGGAGTCTTCGCACAGAGCAACGAATTTGTCCTATAGCTCATCGTCGACAATCCATTTTGGTTTGCCTCTCCCCACCAACCATCGTTTTTTTATTTGCCGATAGCGTCGGCGTACTGTTTTTGAGCCCTCCTAAGGAACCAATCACGTATATAGGCCTCATGTTGGTGCTCCCACCAGAACTTTTTCTACATTTAAACCATACATGAAGAATTAAACATGAAACAATATACATCATAACTTTGAATTAATAAACCACGAAAAAAATTTGGCATAGTTTCCCCTATAAATGGACAATTATCCCTCATTTTACATACACCAATTCATATTAATATATCTCGACGGCCATACGCCGGATAACCATACACAAACATACACTAATATTCATGTACGTGTAGCTACATCATGCACGAATTAAACATGCAAAATAAACAAGCTACGTCATATTAATTAATATATCTCATCTCAAAATGAAAGACAACGTATGTACACAAAAATTTAAAGAGGAAAAAATGTGAGAGTGTTTTACTTGAACTCCTCGTATATCAACTCACGCGTCCCCCGGGGCACTTTACTCCATGTTGGCCAGAAGCCTCGGAAATTCTGCTTCACTATGTCCATGATGGCCCTGGTTGCGTGTGCCCCATATGGCACCACACTTAAATCAATTAGAAATGAAACATCGATTAGATCGAGGGCATACAAAATTATGTATATTTAAACACAAATTAAGTTATAAGTGCATAATCAAAGTTCAGATTGATACTCACGCGCCATTACAAGGTCTAATGATATACTTCCCATCCGACGTTCTTTTAGCTTCCGCCCGAACGTCCAGTTGAATTCGGTATCGTTCAGTAATATCATTCCCCGACGTTTGGGTAGTGTCGGCCTCCCCGTCAGTCTGCGAACCCCCCTGTTCGGTCTGGGTTGCATCCCCTTCAGTGTGGTCAGTTTGGGCACCCCCAACATCAGTTTGGGCACCCCCATCATCAATTTGGCCCCCCCCTGAGACCCCTTATCATAAAACTGGCCCACCGTCTCGTTCCCTAATGGAACAGTACTGCCCGCAAAGAACTGCATGAGATCCAGAGTGGAGGGGTCTAGCTGTGAATTTAGGTCATAGTTGCTCCCCTGAGGTTGAGAAGCAGCATCAGGGACAGAATCAAATTGGGGAATGTATGGTGTCTGTAGGGCTGATGATGAACCACCCCTCGCATTCGGCCTAGACCCACCACAGGTCCGAGGTCTGTGGGATCCATCTTTTCCTGACATAATGCAACTTCAAAATAAAAGTAGAATAAACATTGAAAATACAATGCATTAAAAGAGATCGACAACACATTGATGTAGAATATAAAAAACATTGAATTAGTTTCACTTGGCACGCAATCAATTCATTTCACTTAGAAAATACAATACATAATATGTGTTCGTTTAAGACACTTGTAACACAATCAAAATTCGAATACTATATTGTTATTTAATAGTAGTCATTGTCTTCATCGTCCTTATCCACTTCATCATCGTCACCATCATCATTTTCGTCATCCTCGATGTCTCCATCGTCCTCATTGGCTACATCGGACGTATTACCACCCACTATTAATTGGGCGTTGTCCATGTCCGCAACCTCATCGAACACCCCTTCAATAGCGAGTACTTGTGATACGGTACCGTCATTGGGGTTGATCGGGACAACAGCTCTTGGTTGGTCATTTTGGATGGCCAACGGAAGGGTGAACTGCTTGTACTGTGCATAAGATGGTTTGTTTTCAACCACAACCCACCAGTTAGTTTTATCTCGTATGCCTGTCGGGTAATTCATGAACAACACTTGGGTTGCGCACCCTGCCAAGATGAATGGGTCGTACTTCCATTACCGTCTGTCCTTGTATAATTCAACAAACGGGCATAACCTTGGTGAACGTACACCTCGTAACGGGGTATTGTCAAACCAATCACATCTAAAGAGTATGCTCTTCTTGTTGACAGGCCCAACATATTCTAGTGCGATGACTTCTTGGAGAATACCATAGAAGTCATCGACAAATCCACCGCCACCCGTGCCTTTGACATACACCCCCGCACTATACGAAGCTACTGAGTTACTCCTTGCTTGGGTGTGAAATAAGAACCCATTGATTCGGTAAGCACTCCAAGTGGTCACTTTAGGGGAAGGCTGTAACGTCCGTACTTTTTTTTTTTTTTTTAGTATGTGTCATAATATCTTAGTTACCAATTTAGTGTATTTAGTAACATGAGTGCATATGGTTCATTTGAGTCCATATTGTCCATAAAGGTCATGCATGTCCATAACATCCATATAAGTCCATGAAGTCCATATGTCATCAAGTGCTTTGGTAATAATCTTGTTCAAATTAAGGATTTCTTAATAAGGTCATGTTATGAATTAAGCTTAGGCTAAATAGGGCTTATCTTACCTAAGGAGTAAGGTGGGTAGTCCTCACTACATAACTCCCAAGGAAATGCACCCCTAGCTTGAGCTTTCTCCCTTAGTTCATTATTAAGGTAATTTGTAGTAAGGGATCGGAGGGAAAGTAATACTTTCTCAGTAATCACTTTACATATAGAATCTTTAGTAATGAAAGGTAAACTAGAGTCATGTCATAGAAGAAATAGAAATTACATGTACTTAATTAATTTAAGTCTTTATTGCTCTCTTCTTGAAGTAAGCCCTTGGTTCCCATCATCATCCCTTGGCCTCTATGCCTCCTTTTCCTTTGAAGATCTCCCAACATCATGCCTTCTTAGATGGATTGGTCCTAAGAGGAGGACATAAACATGGATTAGCTGAAGCTAAGTATGGAGATTATAACATACCTAACCATATATATACTTACACAACCATATATGAACATACATATACATACCTAAACGTGTCTAAACATACATACACATAACCATAACCATACATAAATATTTATATTCATATACATAAACTTAACCATACATAATCATTAACATACATACATAAACATGCATATATACAATATCATGATCCTTGTGGGCATATGCTCTATGACCTAGATGCCTAATGCTCATAAAATGGCTTGGCCAAGCACTTGGATGTCCATGACGCCCGTATGGGATTTCATAGTGAGGATCCTCATACCATAAACCATGATGCCTACGGGACTTAGTGGTACCACTTATCATATCTTGTCATACTGCCCATGGGACTTGGAGAGTCATAAAAGAACCATAGAATGTCCATCAAGGAAACATAGAAGGACCATATAGGAACCATATAAAGATCATGGAGGAATCATAGAAGGATCATAAAAGGAACCATAGAAAGATCATAAAAGGATCATAGAAAATCCATAGAGAGCTCATAAAAGGACCATAAAAGAACCATAGAAGGACCATAAAATGAGTGTGCCTTATAGACCATCACTCTTGCCCAGTAGGACTTAAAGAATCATATACCCAAGGGGACTTACTAAAGATGATTCAAGATCATCTTACTACATGCCATGAATGCATGAAATGCTAAATGATGCAAAGAACACATAGAACATGTATTATAACTTTAATCGTTAGTTAGTACCGGGAGTATCTCCATAAAACATGTCCTAATAGCTTAATAACTTGTTGTGGCATCATAAAGTAGCACCATAAACTTAAATCATGAGTATCATAAAGTAGCACCATAAGTTGCATCATAACCTTAAATCATAAGTATCATAAAGTAGCATTATAAGTAGTATCATAAACTTAGAATCATATATCTCTTTGTCATATGACAGTGGTAACATCAAGATTATCACATAAAAGATGGAATAATATTACTTGATTTCATAAAATACTTTATCTTGGACTTGGTAGCAAAAGTTAGTATCATCAACTTGCAATATCATACTTCACATACATCATGAATACATAAAACATAAATCTCATCAAGTGTAAGCAATCAACCAAATAAACATTATATAAATATAATGATTTTCAGCCCTTATGGCCCTCTCTTAGGCATTTAACACACATCCATTTGGGGCTGAAAATCTAGATCTCCATACCTTGACTTCCTTGGTGTTTTTGGGAATCCTGAAAATTAGAGTATTTAACTATAATTAGAACCATAATCCTACATAAAAAGCTTTCATTAGCTTTTCATTTTAGTCACTTTTATTTTGTTTTGAGCTGCTGGAATTTTCAAAGAAATGATTCTAGCTTTTGCTTGGGTTCTAGCAAAAGTGTAACTAAAAGAAAGCTTACTTTTAATTTCAAACAAAGCTATCTTTAACAAATAATTAACTCTTTGATCTTATAACTCTTTCACTAGTGGTTTTCTAGCTAAAACATGAAGAAATCAGCTCTAAACTTTCCATTTCCAGAGTTGAGGCAAAAATCATTTTGGGGCTGAAAAATTATTTTTTTACTCGGTTTTGTTTATTTTCGTTCTCCATCCATACAAAAGTTTTGAAGCTCATTCCACTTGGAAATGTTCCATTTATCAGTTTAGTTTAACCCCATATTTTTATTTTATTTTTAAGAGTTACCGATTAATACAGAGTTTACAAAAACCGAACCTATGTCATAGTAGACACGAATCTGGATAAGGTCTGGTTTTAGCTCTATAACTCACTGCCTTTATATTTTTTTTTGTAACACAAACTTTTCAGTGGATTCTAGACATCTAAACCTACAACTTTCATGTTGAAAGGTTTTCGAAAATAAGATTTTATCTTGGTGTTATTTTGAGTCCGAAAAACCCGGAAACTTGGTTGTTTAAGCAAAAAAAACTCATCTTATGAACACCCATGGTGGCTGAATCTAGTGAGGCTTTTAATGAATATTTTTTTCAATTTTTTAAGACCATTTTAATACCTAAAACAAGAGTAAAAATATAAAATACGTATTTAACGAAAAAGGGTGCCATTTTAAATAGTTTTTAGCCATTTACCGGTTTTTAGAGCAACTCTTGTTCTTGTTTATGTAATCTACCATGAAAGCTAAAAATGTTGAAAGAAAAAGACACCTTTGAGAGTGACTAGAGTGGATGGAAGAGATTCCTTGGATGCTTGAGAACAAAAACCTCATTTTTAACTCTTTTCTTCTATTTTAATGCAAATCTTTTTGTGTTTGAAGGGAGTGTTTGGTATAGTGAGGTTCTTGGACTGATTTGGGATGGATGAGGGGTTTTTATAATAGTGAGAAGGGAGGGACTTGGCTGAGTGGAGAGAGAATGAAGATGATTTTGTGAGATTTGGAGTGTAAGATCATACAAAATATAGATCAAATATTTGGTTGGATTGTGTTGGGTCTTCTAGCCCCTAGGTGCAATGATGCTTCTAGTTTAGCAAGTTGTAGATAAAACCATGGGCTGCATATTTGGTGAGGATGAGTGGATTTGGTTTTGTTTTTAGTTGGTATTTTACACCTAGATGCTTCCCCTAGAACTCTACTAACAATAATTTATTTCCTTTAATCTTTTTAATGGGTATGAGCTGAATTTTCTTTTGTTCTTTTTCCCATAGGTGACAACACATTAGAGGATTACTATAAAGAATTTTGCTAACTAAAAACATACAACTTTCTTAGGTATATAAAATTCCCAAAAATTCCGTTTTCAAAATTTATGTGCTTCATAAATTTTGAATCACAAGGCATGTATATCTTGGCATAATTGTCATGTTATAAGAATAAATATTACTAAAATGATATCCTTATTTGACCCTTGTCATATAGCACCGGTATTTCATTTATTTCCCGGGTCCATCTTTCCTTGATAAACATAATTTTCATAAGTAAACTCATAGAGATTTTTCCGACGATGACTAATGCTTATAATTATATTTTATTATAAGAAAATATAATGGGGGTATTACAAATCCAACCCCCTTTAAAAAAGTTTCGTCCTCGAAACTTGACTGATATGTATATGCAAAGAGATGGGGGTACTTGCTTTTCATGCTGTCATGCATTCCTCTGGTTATTCCCAAGTTGTCTCTCGCGTTCCAAAAGACTTCCATACCACTTTAACTAGTGGTATTGTGCTATTGCATAACCTCTTTTTTTGAATGATATTAAAAGGAAAGACATATCGGGGGTTTTACTTCCGCTACTTCCTAAATTGCAAACTCCCTTTGTGAGGAGACCATGGGAAAAACCTTACCTCTAATGCAAGAGGTCTTCTTTGCTTATCTACATTCATTTTCTTTCGAGATTAGGCCTTGACAAGGATCTCTCGCACTACTTTGATTTTCTCAATCAATCCTTGAACCATTTCTACGAAGACGTTCAATGTATTCTCTTTAAGCCGCCTTGAAGTATAAGCCACTACCTTCCCTTCTTGAATCAAAGCTCATCCTAACCCATGGTGAAACACATCATTGTAGGTGTTGAACTCTCTATTAAAATCGGAGAGTGTTAAGATAGGGACATTGTCCCACTTTTCCTTTGACATTGTTCCGTCTAATCAATCGGCGGAGAGGTCCTTTATAATTGCTTGAACAGTCTGACTATCTTAGAAAAGTCTTTTCCAAACCTTTGATGTTAGCCGGCTAAGCCTAGAAAGCTTCTCACTTTCTGGACACCTTTTGGGGCTTTCTAGTCCGAAATTGCCTCAATCTTCTTTAGGTCCACTTTAACTCCTTCCATGCCGATCAAGTGACTGAGAAAGGCATTTCTTCTAACCAAAATTTACATTTTGAAACTTTGGCATAGAGCTTGTGCTCTCTGAGTGGTTCCAAGACTGTTCAAATGCTTTACATGATCTTCTCTTGACTTGGAGTACACCAAGATGTCATCATTAAAGACTACCACGAACTGATCCAAAAATTCGTGGGAGATTCTATTTATTAAATCCATGAAAACTACGAGGACATTGGCTAACCCAAATGGTATGATCGAAAACTCGTAATGTCCATAACGAGTTCGGAAAGTCGTCTCGTGGGTATTTGCAGGCTTAATCCTTAATTGATGGTACTCGAATTGAAGATCAATCTTTGAAAAGACACTTTCATCCTTCAATTGGTCAAAGAGATCATTGATACGAGGCATCATGTACTTAATATTCTTGATTGTTACTTTATTCAATTCTCAGTAATCTATGTAGAGTCGCGAACTACCACCCTTTTTCTTAACTAACGAAACTGGTGCACCCTAGGAGGATACACTCGGCTTGACATACTTCTTTCTTAACAGCTCGTCTAGTCATGTCTTTCAACTCTGTAAATTTTGAGGGAACCATTTGATAAGATGCTTTAGACATTAGAACTGCTCCCAGCACCCTATCTATTTGGAAATCAATCCCCCCGGGAGATCCAGAGACTCCTTTAGTGCAAAAAAAAATGTTTTGCCACTCCTTTATTATCTTGATGTGAGTGATCTCGGGCTTCTCTCCTAGGTACCAAAGGTATCCTTGAGCAACTTCTTCAGTTGAGAGTCCAATGCTTGGTCCTACATTGTGCCAATTTCCTTGTATGCAGACTCGCTTCTTGTGCTTGTCAGCTATACTGATGCGGTACTTGCGGCACTCAATGCGGGCCTGATGTTGACGAAGCCAATGAATTCTAAGAACTATATCATCTTCTGCAATGAAAATACATCCTTACTTTGGATGTGACTCAATTTTTTTTTTATACTTCTTTCATAAAGGAAACCTTCTCACAATTACATCAACTTACTTCAGGAAACAGGAAAGAATGGCGATTGCAACTAACATAACGACCTTGCTTTGAAGTAGAGATCATCTCCTAAGAGGTACAAAAAAAAAAAAGGAGTCTAGCTCGAAGCCTATTACAAGCATACTAAATCACCAACATAGAATTGTATAACTCAAACCTTTCATTTTCGTTAAGCTTTAAACTTACACATTTAAAAGGTGACGAATGTCTTAAGATGAGCAATGAGACTAACTCAGCCATATATGTTCCATACCAAACATTTCCCTTGCGCTCACAGTCCTCACTCGAGTCCAAAAGAAATTAAAGTCTGCTAAGTTAGGCAAATAACTTGAATATAATCATAACATATACATATCTATCGTACAATTTACCTAAACTATCACATTATTTTTGGCGTAGTCACATCACATTTCATAATCAAAGTCACAAATATTCACAATCTTCCGGTTCCAGAATGCTTAATACGGATCACAATATAACATAGTTCTCACGTTTAATTGAAGTATGAAATTATTGGGGTATCATATTATTGTTGGGGTATCATATCAATGTTGGGGAAATCAACTTATGACTCAATAAACCACCCCTATCACAAGGTTCTTGAGCACCTTCTATGGACCGGGTAGTGCCCATTTAAGGTACCTATCAGGCGGCCTACTTACATAAAGACAATACAACTATGGTCACCGTCCTAGTATGGCACACAATTAATAGCCCTAGGTAAGACACAAATCTCATTCCCCAAACTTTAGTTTAGTTACAACATTATTAAGAACACACTCAAAATATTTCTTTTCACGAAAGCAATTAAATCATAATAATCAATAAGATAAACACTTAGGAAGGAATGAGTACATTTTCATCGTAATACTTGACGTACTTACTGGCTTCAAGGCATAGCACACATTATTTTCACAATTGATAACTCCACTTAGCATACAAACAAGCCCATGTTACACCCATTAAACCTATATATTCACAAATTCTTAACTCTTAAAATAAACTTCCTAAATTCTTGAAACTTTAAACACACATAATATATGATATCAAGATTATATAATAAATTTTATACACATGAAATCCAAGTACACAATTCATGAAACTTCACACAAATTCACTGCATTTGCATTGAAAAACAGGACAATTTCACTACATAATTCATATCATGCAAACTATAAGTCCAAAATTCATCAAAATTTACCATACGTTGTCTAATAACATGTAAAACCTACAGTAAAAATTTCACTTGAATCGGACATGTCAATAATTTAAGAAAAATCAAACAGTGGCTACATTACTATTGATATGAATTTTTCACAATATTTATTCATAATTTTTTTCTTTGTGCTCCAAATCCTAAAATTTATACATAAACCACAATTAAATATATGCAAACTTAGATTCATACCATAAACATCAGTTTTCATCAACTCACAT
The DNA here is from genome assembly GCA_029582165.1 of Portulaca oleracea. NCBI lineage: Eukaryota > Viridiplantae > Streptophyta > Magnoliopsida > Caryophyllales > Portulacaceae > Portulaca > Portulaca oleracea. The sequence goes on from CM055880.1 coordinate 16,214,423, forward strand.
ATTCAACAAGATCTAAACATGCAAATTAAGGTAAGTTTCTAACAACTCAAATTAAGTTTTTCTTTTCTTTTAAACCCTAAAAGCAACTCAGTGTTCATGAATTAAACACTAAATTCAAATAAAATCATAACCACAATCTTTCCCTAATCAATTATTTTATTATTATTAAAGAGAAGACACAAATTATTCATCTTAGTTTGAAAATTAAAACATAATCATTCTTCTCATTTTCACTAATGTGTATGTTTGTCTCGTGGGTTTATCCAAAAGGTCTTAAGCATGAGAGTTGGGTTATATTGGAGAAGGATGTTAAAGTTGTTTCAGTATAAACGAACCAAAACCTCTAAAAATCAATCAATGAATTATTTTTTCCCTCTAAATTATAAAAGCATTTCATACAAATCAAAATACAAATATACATAACATGGAAGTGAGCATAATAAGCAAATTATTCCTTAAAAAGAAAAACAAATAAGAAGCATAACTTGTTACCATCAAGAGGCCGATGTGGGTTGATGCTTCTCGGGATTGGGTGACATGGCGAGCAAGGCATGACGGGCCGAGGATCCGTGCTCTGATACCAATCTGTAACGTCCGTACTTTTTTTTTTTTTTTTAGTATGTGTCATATTATCTTAGTTACCAATTTAGTGTATTTAGTAACATGAGTGCATATGGTACATTTGAGTCCATATTGTCCATAAAGGCCATGCATGTCCATAACATCCATATAAGTCCATGAAGTCCGTATGTCATCAAGTGCTTTGGTAATAATCTTGTTCAAATTAAGGATTTCTTAATAAGGTCATGTTATGAATTAAGCTTAGGCCAAATAGGGCTTATCTTACCTAAGGAGTAAGGTGGGTAGTCCTCACTACATAACTCCCAAGGAAATGCACCCCTAGCGCGCTTTCTCCCTTAGTTCATTATTAAGGTGATTTGTAGTAAGGGATCGGAGGGAAAGTAAAACTTTCTCATTAATCACTTTACATATAGATTCTTTAGTAATGAAAGGTAAACTAGAGTCATGTCATAGAAGAAATAGAAATTACATGTACTTAATTAATTTAAGTCTTTATTCCTGTCTTCTTGAAGTAAGCCCTTGGTTCCCATCATCATCCCTTGGCCTCCATGCCTCCTTTTCCTTTGAAGATCTCCCAACATCATGCCTTCTTAGATGGATTGATCCTAAGAGGGGGACATAAACATGGATTAGCTGAAGCTAAGTATGGAGATTATAACATACCTAACCATATATATACTTACACACCCATATATGAACATACATATACATACCTAAACGTGTCTAAACATACATACACATAAACATACCCATACATAAATATTCATATACATAAACTTAACCATACATAATCATTAACATACATACATAAACATGCATATATACAATATCATGATCCTTGTGTGCATATGCTCTATGACCTAGATGGCTAATGCTCATAAAATGGCTTGGCCAAGCACTTGGATGTCCATGACGCCCGTATGGGATTTCATAGTGAGGATCCTCGTACCATAAACCATGATGCCTACGGGACTTAGTGGTACCACTTATCATACCTTGTCATACTGCCCATGGGACTTGGAGAGTCATAAAAGAACCATAGAATGTCCATAAAGGAAACATAGAAGGACCATATAGGAATCATAGAAAGATCATGGAGGAATCATAGAAGGATCATAAAAGGAACAATAGAAAGATCATAAAAGGATCATAGAAAATCCATAGAGGGCTCATAAAAGGACAATAAAAGAACCATAGAAGGACCACAAAATGATTGTGCCTTATAGACCATCACTCTTGCCCGGTAGGACTTAAAGAATCATATACCCAAGGGGACTTACTAAAGATGATCCAAGATCATCTTACTACATGCCATGAATGCATGAAATGCTAAACGATGCAAAGAACACATAGAACATGTACTATAACTTTAATCGTTAGTTAGTACCGTGAGTATCTACATAAAACATGTCCTAATAGCTTAATATCTTGTGATGGCATCATAAAGTAGCACCATAAACTTAAATCATGAGTATCATAAAGTTGCACCATAAGTTGCATCATAATCTTAAATCATAAGTATCATAAAGTAGCATTATAAGTAGTATCATAAACTTAGAATCATATATCTCTTTGTCATATGACAGTGGTAACATCAAGATTATCACCTAAAAGATGGAATAATATTACTTGATTTCATAAAATACTTTATCTTGGACTTGGTAGCAAAAGTTAGTATCATCAACTTGCAATATCATACTTCACATACATCATGATTACATAAAACATAAATCTCATCAAGTGTAAGTAATCAACCAAATAAACATTATATAAATTTAATGATTTTCAGCCCTTATGGCCCTCTCTTAGGCAGTTAACACACATACATTTGGGGCTGAAAATCTAGATCTCCATACCTTGACTTCCTTGGTGTTTTTGGGTATCCTGAAAATTAGAGTATTTAACTATAATTAGAACCATAATCCTACATAAAAAGCTTTCATTAGCTTTTCATTTTAGTCACTTTTATTTTGTTTTGAGCTTCTGGAATTTTCAAAGAAATGATTCTAGCTTTTGCTTGGGTTCTAGCAAAAGTGTAACTAAAAGAAAGCTTATTTTTAATTTCAAACAAAGCTATTTTTAACAAATAATTAAATCTTTGGTCTTATAACTCTTTCACTAGTGGTTTTCTAGCTAAAACATGAAGAAATCAGCTCTAAACTTTCCATTTCCAGAGTTGAGGCAAAAATCGTTTTGGGGTAGAAAAATCATTCTTTTACTCAGTTTTGTTTATTTTCGTTCTCCATCCATACAAAAGCCTTGAAGCTCATTCCACTTGGAAATGTTCCATTTATGAGTCTATTGTAACCCCATATTTGTATTTTATTTTTAAGAGTTACCGATTAATACAAAGTTTACAAAAACCGAACTTATGTCAGAGTAGACACGAATCTGGATAAGGTCTGGTTTTTGCTCTATAACTCACTGCCTTTATATTTTTTTGTAACACGAATTTTTCAGTGGATTCTAGACATCTAAACCTACAACTTTCATGTTGAAAGGTTTTCAAAAATAAGATTTTATCTTGGTGTTATTTTGAGTCCGAAAAACCCGGAAACTTGGTTGTTTAAGCAAGAAAAACTCATCTTATGAACACCCATGGTGGCTGAATCTAGTGAGGCTTTTAATGAAATTTTTTTAAGACCATTTTAATACCTAAAACAAGAGTAAAAATATATAATTCGTATTTAACGAAAAAGGGTTCCATTTTAAATCATTTTTAGCCATTTACCGGTTTTTAGAGCAACTCTTGTTCTTGTTTTTGTAATCTACCATGAAAGCTGAAAATGTTGAAAGAAAAAGACACCTTTGAGAGTGACTAGAGTGGATGGAAGAGATTCCTTGGATGCTTGAGAACAAAAACCTCATTTTTAACTCTTTTCTTCTATTTTAATGCAAATCTTTTTGTGTTTGAAGGGAGTGTTTGGTATAGTGAGGTTCTTGGACTGATTTGGGATGGATGAGGGGTTTTTATAATAGCGAGAAGGGAGGGACTTTGCTGAGTGGAGAGAGTATGAGGATGATTGTGTGAGATTTGGAGTGTAAGATCATACAAAATATAGAACAAATATTTGGTTGGATTATGTTGGGTCTTCTAGCCCCTAGGTGCAATGATGCTTCTAGTTTAGCAAGTTGTAGATAAAACCATGGGCTGCATATTTGGTGAGGATGAGTGGATTTGGTTTTGTTTTTAATTGGTATTTTACACGTAGATGCTTCCCCTAGAACTCTACTAACAATAATTTATTTCCTTTAATCTTTTTAATGGGTATGAGCTGAATTTTCTTTTGTTCTTTTTCCCATAGGTGACAACACATTAGAGGATTACTATAAAGAATTTTGCTAACTAAAAACATACAACTTTCTTAGGTAGATAAAATTCCCAAAAATTCCGTTTTCAAAATTTATGTGCTTCATAAATTTTGAACCACAAAGGCATGTATATCTTGGCATAATTGTCATGTTATAAGAATAAATATTACTAAAATGATATCCTTATTTGACCCTTGTCATATAGCACCGTTATTTCATTTATTTCCCGGGTCCATGTTTCCTTGATAAACATAATTTTCATAAGTAATCTCATAGAGATTTTTCCGACGATGACTAATGCTTATAATTATATTTTATTATAAGAAAATATTATGGGGGTGTTACAAAGGCATTCGGGCTAACTGATAAAGGTGTTCATGACGCTCATCTTCGTAAAACCGAAAGGCTTCCCAATTTTCCTACATTTAGAGTAACCGTTAGATGTTGAGTGGTTTAAGTTTTGTTCAAATATGGTCAAAATCGAAATTGTATAAATGATTGTTTTCCTCACAAATAGCTGATTAAACCATTGAGCGAACTCTGATTCAATCATTTGATCCAATTGACTGTCCGTGGTGTTCGGAAATGAAGTCAACTTGTAATTATTAAACAAGCTTCGCGGAATACAAGCTCATTAATTACACCTATAATACATATCAATTTAATGAAGTTGTTAGTGAGCATTGCTTACTCTAAGTAGTGGTTGACTTCTTTGAAGTTTAGTAGAACGTGAAGGTGTGCTGCTTTATACTCTTGATCGCTGAGCCACCTCGTGTTTACACCTCCCACAGGGCTCCCACTGTCCTTAAAAACCGACAATAACATAGGATCATCCCCATCGTCTTCGTTACGCATACTTGTTGATGTAGAAGACGATACATTATCCGTCCCAAAGTATGTAGATGCGAATCGGGAAATCTCAAACATGAGGTACGCTAGAGCCATAGATCCTTCAGGGTGTGCTTAGTTCTTTATTTTCTTCTTCAACCACCCGAAATACCTCTCCAAGGGATAAGTCCAACGATATTGAACAGGACCGCCAAAGAATGTCTCCTGAACTAGGTGAATGGGCAAGTGTTCCATTACGTTGAAGAAGCCGGGTGGAAATATGGTCTCCAACTTGCATATTATTATGGGAGTTTCTTTTTCAAGCCAGACTAAGTCACTGTGCTTCAATGTTGTGGAGCACAGGCTCTTGAACCATTGGCTTAACTGAACGAGTGGCTCCAACACATCATCGGGAAGTGCCCGGAACACAATAGGTAACAATGTCTGCATGAACACATGACAGTCATGGCTTTTAAAGTTTTGAAACCTTTTACCTAATGCATCAACATAGTTCGCGAAGTTCGAAGCATAAGCGCCCAAAGATAACGGCATTGTGCCCAAACGTCTGTTCGCTTATCCTCAGGAAGAACATATTTGGCTCTTGGCTGTAGGGGTTTACTGTTAGGACCGGGCAATAGATGGAGTTCCGGCCTGTCACATATGTCCGCCACGTCCCTCCTTGCATTTCCATTATCCTTCGTTTTGCCGTCCACCCCCATTACCGTGTTTACGATGTTGTCCACAAAGTTCTTCTCAATGTGCATCATATCTAAGTTGTGTGGAACCATATGATCCTTCTAATAAGGCAACTCCCAAAAGATACTTTGTTTCTTCCAATTATAAGCATTCTCTCTGAATCCCAAGACTACAAAGTCGCCATGGGTAGTCACCTTGGGGATGTGCTTCACCTCCTCGTAGATTTCATAACCGTTTTTCCTACACGGTGAGGCAGTTCTATCTGGGTAAGTGTGCCCCTTTCGAAATGCCTTTCGATTACTTCTCAAAGCATGCCCCTTAGTATGAAACTTTCGGTGACAGTCAAACCACGAGGCTTTCCTCCCATGCTTTAGACGAATTGCTTTAAACCATCCATGCAAACAAGACAAGACATGGTACCGTGCGTGCTCCACCCATAAAGCATGTCAAGGGCCGGAAAATCATTCACAGTCCACATCAAAGATGCCCTCATGTTAAAATTTTATCTTTTGGAGATGTCGTATGTTTCAACACCAATCCAGAAGCGTAGCAGCTCGTCCACCAAGGGTTGGAGGAAGACATCAATTTCATTTCCGGGGTTCTTCGGACCTGGAATAATACACGTGAGGAACATGTACGGTGTTGTCATGCACAATTCAGGTGGCAAGTTGTAAGGAGTAACTACAAACGGCCATATCGAATAAGACCTCCCTGTCATGTTGAACGGGCTAAACCTATCCGCACACAGGCCCAGCCTTACATTTCGCAATTCCCCCGCAAAGTCTGGATGCACGATGTCGAACATTTTCCATGAGGCGCCGTCCGACGGATGGCATAGTACACCTTCCTCGCACTTGTTCTCCGCGTGCCATCTCATATGCCCGACCGTATTCTTCGAGGCATACAGACGCTGCAACCTAGGCGTCAAGGGAAAGTAATACATTTTCTTGTACGGGACGCCTTTCGTTGTCGTGGTTGACGATTTCTATGGCTTATACCTAGGATGGCCACAAAATTTACATTCAGTGAGATGTGCATCGTCCTTATAGTAGATCATGCATCCACTAAGGCAACAATCAATTGTTTCATAGCCCATCCCCAACTTCTTAACCTTCTTTTTCAACTCATCGTAGTTTGTAGGCACTAGGTTCGGCTAGGGACAGCTCTCGCTCATCAATTCCATGATATCGTTCATTGCCTGCTCTGACAAATTGTGCTTCGACTTCTGACTTATCAGTCTCACAGCAGTGGAAAACTCAGTATGAGTCACACACCCTTCCCACAGAGGCTGTTGAGCAGATTAAAGCATATCATAAAATTGTTCAGCTCCTGCATTAGGCGCCTCATTCGCCATGATGAAATCATTCATCATCTCTTCCGTTCTATCGATGAACGGTGGCTGATTCGGTTCCTCGTTTGTCGGAGGGCTACCTGCAGACGGTTCCAACTCACCTTCCGCATCGTCACCACTGCCATCCTCATCATCATAGTCACCCCATTCTTCACCATAGCTCGTCCAACACCAATATTGTTCCATAAAGTCTCGCCTATACAAATGTTCTTTAACTTCATCGGGACTAAATCCGCTCTTATTCTTGCACTTCACACATGAACATCGATACTTTCCAGTCCTCGAATACTCATACGAATTACTCTTTGCAAATTGATCAAACATAGCTACCCCAGCAGCCCATTCTGCCCTAATAACCCTCCTACCTGGTTCAAACCTCTCGTACATCCAACGACGATGTAGGGGCCCGTCCATAATGTACGTGAATCTATTATTCAAGCCCACCATGAATTTAATTAATAATAAACATCTATCCGTCTCAATTCTAAAAATAATGATAATAAATTATTCAGTTTGTACCTAAATCCATAATTATAATAGTATATGTTTAATAGTATTATTCAATAACATACTTAATTAAATAACAACCTAAATCATCCAAACTCAACCTCCTTTTATGACATCAACAAGTAAGCTATGTCACCAGGCAAGAGGATCATGTTATTATCCAAGGAGAGTGTATCTATTAACTGTTAATCTATGGCTGAAAAAGACTTTCATGAGTCGTACCGACTCTCCTTTATTTGTCTGGCTCCCAAAAAGTAGCGCAATCTCATAAGTGAAATTGCACGAGGTCTACGTATAGTGCTCTGGGAGTTAGACGCGTCTCAGATTCGACACAATGCAGTGTTTCTATTGTGCAGCTTGATGGGTAGCAAGACAAGGTGGGTTTAAAAGAAAAGTTTGTAGTAAAGGGTCTAATATATAGAAATCGTGTTGGTCGTTCTTGCATGTAGGATTCATAGGTCCATCAAAGCATTGAATGTGCAGTCTAATATTTTACTTTGATGGACATATGAATCCTACATGCAAGAACGACCAACACGATTTCTATATATTAGACCCTTTACTACAAACTTTTCTTTCAAACACACCTTGTCTTGCTACCCTCAAGCACTGCATTGTGTCGAATCTGAGACGCCTCTAACTCCCAGAGCACTATACGTAGACCTCGTGCAATTTCACTTATGAGATTGCGCTACTTTCTGGGACCCAGACAAATAAAGGAGAGTCAACACGACTCATGAAAGTCCTTTTCAGCCATAGATTATCAGGTCACAACACACACACTCGTTGAACACTAACAGGATCCAAACTCAACCTCTTTTTATGACATATATATATATATATATATATATATATATATATATATATATATATATATATATATATATATATATATCCTTATTAAGATACTATAAATATAAATTTTCCTACTTACTACTCTAAATTACCATCATAAATAACCTATTCACTAATTATGTAGCTACTGGTTGTTGAGTACTTACGTAAGTAAATGGATGTATGTGACATAGCTATTTACATTATTTATGTCTTCATTTGGAGTTATGAGTAATTACGTTAGCACTTAGGTTGGATTAGCAGCAAATTTCCGCGCGCAACCAACTTTAAAGGCTAACTTACTTACTAATAATAACCAAAAACATTCAAACTCAACCTCCTTTTATGACAACTAATACATATAAACTACTCGGAATAGTACCGACTTAATCCTCTATTATACTAACCTAACCCTAACCCTAAACCCTAACCCATACACTAAACCCTAACCCATACTAATTACCATAACCCTAAACAAACTATTCATAATTAATTACGTAAACGTACATACACTAAACTATTTTTTCACAAACATTAACTAATATATATATGCATGCTCATAATTTATATATAACCCATATATAATCCTACAATTAACCAAATTAACAATTTCCAAAAATCATATCGGGGCCGACATACTTAAGTAGAAACTAAACAATTATAAATAGTTTATAATTATAATTACTATGTACGTATACGTACAAATTGAATAATAGTTTATATATAATAATTTTTTTAATATTATTAACTTATTAACTAAACAAATTAAATTATAAATTCAACCAAAATTGAATAATAGTTTATATACAAATTAAATATGTATTCCTAGCTAATTGTATATTGCTAACTAATTAAATAGTTTTTAAAATTCCTAAAAACCTTCCTAAAATATAACATATTTTTACTCAACCAAAACACATTATAATTTCCCACAAATTTAGGACATACAAAACCTTCAAAATTCATATATATTACCTACTCACGTTTATCATAATGCTCAAGTTAAACAAATTTTACATGCATAAATATATATATTCTTTTGGAACAATAAATATAATAATTCATATTTAAATTTATTTCAAAACATATAAAATTCAAAATTATACTCAACCTAAACATATTTATATATATACTTCTCAACATTATAGATTAAAATTAAAACTAAAACTAAAACTAAAACTAAAACATAAACATAAACATACACACAATTAATTAAACTCAAACTAAAACATACAAACAATACATTACGAGCCCTGTTTCCACAAATAAAATTCGAATACAACATCCAAAATATATTACAATTCATATAAATTAACTGAAACTACTCAATTTTTCAACTTATACGCACTCTACTAAATTAGATCTAAAATTATACTCAACAAACAATAAACAATACTACAAATATTCAAGTTTTTCGTTTTTCATCATATTTTAATCAAATTCATACAAATATTCAAACTTTTCACAATAATAAACAAATTATAACAGATTTGAAACAAAAATTACCTGTCTTTTTTGTTGAACGCCGGTGCTTCTTCTTCTTCGTCTTCTCCTTCTTCTCGCTTTCTCCTTCTTCTCGACTATGGCGGCGCATACAATGAAACACAAACTATTTTTTTTTACCGTTTTAAACCCAATTGGCGTCTGTCTGGGCCTAGAACAGACGCCAAAATTGGCCCAAATTAAATCCCGGCAGTCAAGGTCTGCAACTCACATGCTGGGGTTTTTTTTTATTTTATTCGCCAAAACAGGCGTCTCTTTGGGCGGGAACAGACGTCGTTCCATTTTTGGCGTCTGTTTCCATCCAAAGAGACGCCTTTTTTGCCGTTTAATTAAAAAAATGAAATTTTACTGGAAACAAACAGAAAAGCGGGGCATTTGTTTATTAATTTTTTTTAAATTCTGTTTATTAGATTTAGCGTCTGATTGTTTAACAGACGCCAAATCACAGACGTTTATGGTCATTATAGAATAAAAATAAACATAATATAAATTTACAATGACTTAAAACAATGAAACATATGTTCTACAATTGCTAAATGTCTATTTAATTGGAAAGTTGACTACTCTTTTGCAAGTAACAATGAATTACTTGTTGCATACTTACCACAATTTGAAATACATCCGACCATATTCACCTAAACCCGAAATACATCGTGTCATATTTTTAGAGTGTAATTTACGTGAAACCAAAATACACCTGACCCATATTTACTCTGAAAAGAAAGTTTTACTATCAAAGAACATCCGACTCGTATTTACCTAAATTTGAAATACACCCGAGTTATGTTTTTGAAGTGAAAATTTACCTGAAACCGAAATACATCTGACTGTGTTTATTCTGACCAGATATACAGTCGACCTATATTACCTAATTATTGTAGTAGAGGGTAAAATAGTAAATTCGTGGTGAACACAAGTTAAATACAAGCTGTTGATTAATTATTATATCCAAGGCGAAATAATAAATTTGTGTGTGAACACAAACAAGCAGAGCAAGTAAGTTACTCCTATTGATTAATTATTATATCCAAGGGCGAAATAGTAAATTTGTGTTTGAACTTAAGCAAGCAAAGCATGCAAGTTACTGATTAATTATTATATCAAAGGGTGAAATAGTAAATTCGTGTGTGAAAGCAAGGAAACAGAGCATCCAGACAACAAAATAACCAAAATGTAACTACGGCTTCTACTATAGAGTACTACCTCCGTCTCACAATACTTGTCACTTTAACTAATTTTTTTTTGTCCCATAATACTTGTCACTTTATGTTTCTAATGCAACTTTTTTCAACTAACTTCCTTTTTTATTAGTTTTTCTCATACAAAATTAGAAAAAGTGTGAGAGAGAACGATATTTATGTAATTTAATATTAATATTTCAATACTTTTCATACAATTCAATATTTAACTAACTTATTTTATTGGTTTTTAAAATTTTAGCTAAATGAACAAGTAATATGTGGCGAGGTAGTATATGATATGATATATGATATGACATGATATAATATGATATGATTAAAAGGATTAAATAAAAAAGGAAAGGAAATGAAAAGAAAAGAAAAGAAAAGAAAAGAAAAGGATAGCGTATGCGCAGCCATCCAATACAATATCCACCACTCGTTAAGATTTTTTTTTTCAACGTGTTCTGATATCCACCACCTAGTTAAGATTTCTTTCAACGGGGTTGGGTGACAATAGTTTGAATAAATTTTCATAAACGTTTTAAAAGAACATACAGTTTTAGGTCTCGTGGGATTATTTGGTTAATAAATAATAAAAATATTCGCTACGCTGTCCCTACAAATTTCAACCGTTTTCACACTTTTCCAAAACTTTAATAGACTAGTTTAACATGTCAATCTGTTAACAAATGAATTTTTAGAATAAATTGATAAATTTATATATATTATGAATTTTTTAATAATATTATTAAATATGTAATAAATTTAATAGTAAATATTGATAAATTATTTTTTTGAATTTAATTTCCCAAATGATTTAGATGTTATTCTTTGTCAGATTCAATTTATGTTAGGTTAAATTAGGAAATGATAAGATTTGAAATGAAAGATAGGAAAGGATAATATTTATAATGTAAGTAAAAGAAAGGAAATATAAGTATATCAATTATTTATAATTATTTTATGATTTTATATAATATTTTTAATTAATTACATGTATGTCAATCTCAAACACATAATATATGTATCCGGTTAAGACAATTAATAATAATATCAATTATTTATAATTACTGTTATGATTTTAGATAATATTTTTAATTAATTACATATATGTCTCAAGCATAAGAGTATTGTAATTATTAATTATATCAAAAAATATTAACGATAAGCTAATTACGTCAACTATTATGTAAATTGTATGTTTTAAATACAATTCTATCATTTCTATGTATACCAAAAAAACATAAATCAATAATAACTCACCTCCTTTAAAACAATAAAATTTTAATATATGTTTATGATAATTTAATTATAGACAAATATATTTTTGGAATGATTCATTGAAATATAAAAAAAGGAGTGACACTTCACTTCAGGCTTCAGCAGGTCTAAGGTGTACGAATCCGCTCTATATATGGCATGCATAACAGGGTGAGTCTAGAACCAAGGCGACTGAGCAACTTCCAATTTACAACGATGGCATCCACTACTGTTTGTCCTTCCAATTACAAACTTCCCCTTCTTTATTTCCTACTGCTGCTCTTCTCACTGTTGTTCTCCCATTGCTCAGCCTCTGGCGGATTTTGCAACCCAAATGACAAGAAAGCCCTTCTTCAGATAGCAAAGGACCTGTCCCTCAACGACTGGGACCCAAAGACAACCCCCGACTGCTGCAACTTCTGGTTCGGCGTGGGTTGCAACTCCGATGGCCGAGTCACTTCCTTTGGTTACAATCTGTTCGCATCCAGTGTCCAAGTCGCCCAAAGAATCCCCGCCTCCATAGCCGGCCTTCCTTACCTGGAATCCCTCACTTTGAGCGGCAATATCACCGGCCCCATCCCCGACGCCATCACCAACCTTGTCCGTCTTCGAAAGCTTGAACTCAGCGGCGGATTCACTGGCCCCATCCCCGCCTCTTTTGGCCGCCTCAACACCCTCACTTATCTTGATCTTTCCTCCAACCGTTTAACTGGTCTGATCCCCTCCACGTTAGGCCAACTTACTAGCCTGTCTTACCTAGACCTAAGTAATAACAAACTCTCCGGCTCAATCCCGGATAGCCTAGGCCGGCTGACAGGTTTGGACTGGCTCAACCTCGGCTCCAACCGATTGAACGGCCCTATTCCGGCATCTCTTTCTCAATTGTCTAACATTTCCCGACTCGACCTTCGTGCTAACCGGCTCACCGGTTCAATCCCCTCCAGCTTCGGGTCGTTTGTCAACAACCCCAAAATGTGGCTGTTCTTATCGCAGAACCAGCTGAGTGGACCGGTCCCAAGGTCGCTTGGCCAGGCCAAGATCAACCTCCTGGACTTGTCGAGGAACCGACTTACCGGAGATATCTCGTTTTTGTTCGGAAGAAGTAAGACGTGGCTGGAGATCTTGTACCTGAATAATAATCATTTCAAGTTTGATTTGTCAAATGTGGAGTTTCCTCTGGGGTTGAGGTACTTGCTAATTCAGAACAATGAGATATACGGGTCCCTCCCAAAACAGCTAGGCCAACTGCCATTTGTGCCGAATGGACTTTATGTGAACAACAATCGGCTTTGTGGGAGGATTCCCACAGGCCGCCGGCTAAAACAGATGAGTCCCGACGCTTTTGCCCATAACAAGTGCCTTTGTGGTGTCCCCTTGCCACCTTGCAAGGGAAAAGCCTAATCAACAGTTTGTTATCTTGTACCGCAGCAACTGCAAATGTTTCCTAATGTTTCATTATGGGATTGCACTGTGATTATGCCATTGTGGTGAGATGGTAATCCGTTGCACGTAATGCAATTAAATAAGTGATGTGAATTGTTATGCTCCCGTTTGTAGTAATTGTCATCTTTGAAAGAGTGATGATACCTGTCTAAGTTTCTTGTTTATAAAATTAATATTTTATTATTATTTTTTAGCCTAATTTTTTTTAAAGTTATTATTAATTATCAATTACAAAAAACTTGGAATGTATTGGTTATACCAACAATTAAAATTGATAGCATAACGAATATACTTCATCTGTAAGGCATATTTTAGTCTTTTTTTTTTGTAAATTTTAAAAAATATAGATAAAAGTGTGATTTTATATCATTTATTTATATTAATATTGTTATGCTAAGATTATGATTGTTTGAGCAAGATTATAATTAATATGTTTGTAAGAGTAATTAACATTATACATTTCAAATTTATTTTTTCCATTTCTACTTTTATAATTGATTGTTTTTAACTTTATTTTTAACTTTAAGAAACTAATTTATGCTCCTTTTTTTTTGTGCGTTAACGCATCCAAATGCAACGCAAAATAAATAAAACCTAATGCAGGATAAACGTAAGATATCGTAAGTTATCGCAATCTACTATTCTTGTATTATAATAAACACAATAACTCCAAAGCAACCCAACCGCAGCTTACCAAAACGCAAACGCAACGCAACGCACAAAAGAACGGACCCTTAGTTTTTCCAATTTCAAATTAAAAAATACATACTACCTCTGTCTGTCCCTGATTAATTGTCCATAAAACTACTTTTACAAAACCAAGAAATATAGGGAATGGATCAAAAGATTTATACATTGCCAAAAATGTCCTTGAAAATATCTTTTAAAAGGTGTAAGAAGTACATTTATTAGGGATAAAATGAGTATTATAATTATTGAAAATGTAAAAATTAGGTAATTAAACAAATAAAAAGGGACGGAGAAATTAGTTAATTGGACAAATAAAAAGGGACGGAGGTAGTACCTCACTTACTACAATTCCCACCACATTTCACCACACTTTGTTAATTTTCACCGCACCACACCAACACAACACTCCACCCAACGCATATATAAAAGAACATGCCTTCATGTGAAATGAGCATATCATATTTAATTTGACGTTTTATAATTATAAAGATTATGAATAAAACTATATATAATTATATATACAATATATGTAATATTTTACTCTGCACAATATTTAATTTGTTTGTTTTAACAATAATTCACACAATGTTACACTTTTCTTATAAATACAAAATATTTAGGATTATTGGACAATAATATACTGAACTTTAGGGGTTTGGACAATAATGCACTGAACTTTTTTCTTGGACTCTAATACATTGAACTTTGAGGATATTGGACAATAATGCACTCAGAACAATTCAGCTGGTGGTTGACGCGGTGATTGTCCTACTTTGAGGTGTCGTTTTTCTATTTTTCCAAAAAAAAAATATATTGGTCATCCTGCTTATATGTAATTTCTTACACAACAAAAATTTTTTCTGTAAAAAAAATAGAAAAACGACACCTCAAAGTAGGACAACCACCGTGTCAACCACCAGCTGAATTGGTCTAAGTGCATTATTGTCCAATACCCCCAAAGTTCAGTGTATTAGAATCCAAGAAAAAAGTTCAGTGCATTATTGTCCAATACCCCTAAAGCTCAGTGTATTATCGTCCAATAATCCAAATATTTAATCGCAAACTTTAATTTTTCTGGAACATAGAGCACTCGAGTATTGACATTATTTGGAACAACTTGTGAGTTTATGGGCAAGTATAAGATCACAGTATTGTAGGGATCGGAAGATCAATAATTCTATGCCGGTAACCCATTCATGCACCTCGATCGTTCCCTTGTTGATAATGGGAATGTCAAATGTGAGCACCTTCTTCTTGAATGGACTGGGACGTCGATGTCAGACACAGTGCGACCCACTTGCACAAGTTGCGTTGATATGTTTCTCTTATCTTCATTAACGCCACTATGTTCTATTTTGCACTGCTGTACCATGTACATATATATATATGTATTGAAGATGATACCCTGTATATTTATCGGGCAACACATAGCAAACTCCTCTATGTTAATACGTAGGCTGCCTAGCTAAAACAACATGATTTCAAAATTGTGTCTCAGTGTGATCTTTTTCTTCCTGTTGTCCCTTTCCTCAGCCGCCACAGTTTGCAACCCGAGTGATCAAAAGGCACTCCTTAAGCTATCCAAGGACCTTTCTGCCGCAATCTGGGACCCAAAGACGACCCCAGATTGCTGCACAAACTGGTCTGGCGTTGGTTGCGATACCAACGGCCGTGTCACTTCACTCACTCTCAATCTTTTCGAAGGCCCATTAATCGATTTGGGCCCTCAACCACTCCCAACCTCCATCGGCGGTCTCCCTTTCCTTGAGACAATCTACATACATGCCAACCTCACTGGCACCATCCCGGACTCCATGATCAACCTAGCCAACCTCCAAAGGCTTCACATTGACACTGGGCTCAGTGGCCCAATACCCAACGTTGTCAGCCGTCTCAACAACCTGACTTCTCTTGACCTCTCTTCCAATGCCTTCACTGGCTCGATCCCCTCATCGTTGGGCCAGCTCACCAGGCTCACTTTTCTTAAACTTTCCTTCAACCAGTTGTCTGGCCCGATTCCTCCTACCTTAGGCCGGCTCACGAAGCTTAAAACCCTTGACCTGTCTATCAACCAATTAACCGGACTTATCCCTGCCTCACTATCTGATTTGAAAGAGATTACCCGGCTTGACCTTGGTGAAAACCGGCTCACCGGTTCTATCCCGGACAGCTTTGGTTCGTTTACAAAACGGTCATTGTTAATGTATTTACGGGATAATCAGTTGAGTGGACCAATCCCGAGGTCCGTTGGGCAGGGCAAGTTTGAGCTGCTAGACGTGACAAATAACTTCCTCACGGGAGATGTGTCTTTCTTATTTGGGAGGGATAAAACGTGGGTGAGAACCATAAACTTGGCGGCTAATCGTTTCAAATTTGATTTCTCTAATGTGGAGTTTCCTCCTAGGTTAACGGTCATGTATGTTAACAATAATGAGTTGTATGGGTCGCTGCCAGAACAACTGGGGAATTTACCGTTGGTGGTGGGGGGAATTGATGTGAGCAACAATCATCTTTGTGGGAGGATTCCCACTGGCCGTCATATGAAGTACCTAGGCCCCAATGCATTTGCCAACAACACTTGCCTTTGTGGGACTCCCTTACCTCCTTGCAAGTAATTGTAGGACGAATACTACTATGTACGGTGCAATAGTCCATAATTGGTTTGTTGCTTTAATTATCTTGCATTCAGTTTATAATTGTTGTAATCGTCATCTATTCGCAATATATTGTGTACTGCCAGTCTATATATACAGGTAAAATTTACTAAGAGTTTGTCTGGTTTGGTGGAATGCCATTTGTTCATCGGATCGTGGCTGACATATGTTGTAACGCCTTGTATATGTGGTTAAAATTATTTTTTAAAAAATTAATATATTTTCTTTAAAAAATAAAGTTGTATATATTGATAAAATATGCTATGAGAAATCTTTAATCAGATTAAGATATTTGAACAATTAATATTGAAAGAGAAAGTACATATATTACGTCCAAAAAAAAAATTTAAAGTTGATGGGTGTACCAGACTAGGGTGCTTGGGGCCGCACCAGCTTATTTTTACTAGACAGCTAGCTAGCTAGTTAATTAATCAACTAAGCTTTTGCCTTGCAAGGGGGTAAAGGGACACCACAAAGGCATGTATTATTGTCGAAGGTCAAAGTTATTATTGTCCAATATCCTAAAGGTTCAATATATTGACATCCAAAAACTTATATAATCAAGTGGGCTACTCCTCTTAACACTAATTGGTTGCGCAAATTCTAGTATAAGACCGTCTCACGATAAATTATCGTGAGACGTCCTACGTGGCAAATTTTGTCAAAATGAAAACACAAGAGCAACTTGGAGAGTGAAATCAATCTCCTTAATTAAATTAATTAAATTTAAAAAATAAATAACATAGATTAGGTAATTATTTTTTATCCGCAAATGGCGCACACGTTTTAAATGGACCAATTTGCTAAATACCTTTTGCAAATTATCTAATTATAGGTTACTAATAAATCAGTCAGCGATGACTAGTATTATGTTATCTCGAATTGGGATGTTAAGTATATTAGATTTAAATGGATGTTAAGTATATTATATTTCAAGATTACTGTTTACTTGCGTATGTTAGTACAACTTTGGTCATAGTATGTGTTTTCAATGTCACGCAATAATATTCCTCTACAATTACGATGACTTTTAATAATTGTTGTGATGATTAGAAGGTTTTTACGATTCTATTGGTGTTTCTTTCAATACCGTACTGATGGGATGACTACTATTTAACCATGTAATGGCTATTTCCATGTACGTTCATATTGCACACATTTTCACTTCATATACAAATAATATAATTACACAAAACAATAAATACCAATGAAGCTACATAAAAGCGATTATTTGAAAATGATAATTAGTAATGAGGGTACTTAAATGTAGTCATATAAGAATACACAATTAGTAATATTTGGCGTTGTATATATGAATGCATAATAATTAGTAATAAAGGTAGATAAAAGTAGTCATAGAAGAATACATCATTAGTCATATTTGACGTCGTTTGTGTTTATTAGTCATATATATATATGTAAACGTCCAATATTTTCGGATGTAATCTTCAAATAATCCGAATCATTTTCAAACTTCCAAAATTTAAACGTATATTTTTTCTTAAATCTTCAAATAATCCGAATTTGACAAATATATTGTTTTTCTAAATCTTCAAATTTAAACGTCCTATATTTTCATATATTTTTTCGTGTACATTCATATTTTCATAATCTGAATTTGGTAAATAATCCGTAATCTTGTGATTATCGTGAGATAAGATTACGCTCAATATATTATATGACTAATATGACTAATTTGGCAAATGCAAACCTTCCTAATCACCTTCGAAAATTCCTGTTATCACATAAATACTCTGAAGAGATTAGACTTTCCGAATTTTACAGATTAATATTCCGAATATTCATACATTTTCAAATATGATAACCTTCTTGTTATTTTAAAAAACGTGTATGGATAATTTAATTTTCCAAAAATAAATAATTTCAACTGTTTAAAATATTCATGCGTGACTAATTTTCTATCATGCAATGACTAATATTGTGTCCTTGGTATGCCGAGATGTGTAAGTTCAACCAATATACTAATATAGTCATACATACTATTGTAAATAGTTACACGTATTAGTCATCTTTTTTAAACTCCCCAATTTTAAACGTATTATTTTTCCGAAATTGTCCAAAATCCGATTTTGGCACATATTTTTTTTCCGTAATCTTGTGATTATTGTGTCCTATATAGTCATACAAGAATACATGATTAGTCATATTTGGCATCGTATATACAAATACATAATAATTAGTAATAAAGGTGCATAAAAGTAGTCATACAAGAATACATTACTAGTCATATTTGACGTCGTTTGTGTTTATTTAGTTATATATATTGTCCTATATTTTCAGATATAATATTCAAATAATATAAATCATTTTTAAACTTCCCAAATTTAAACGTATATTCTTATCCTAAATCTTCAAATAATTCCAATTAGGCAAATATTTTTTTTTTCATAAATATTCAAATTTAAGTGTCCTATATATTTTTTCCATGTATCTTCATGTATTTTTTCCATGTACATGCATATTTTCCTAATCCGAATTTGCCAAATAATCCGTCCATATTTTTTTAATCTTTAAATTTTCCATGTACGTTCATATTTAATTTTTTTCCATATACGTTCAAATTTAAGTATCCTAAATTTTTTCCTAATCTTCAAATCTTGTGATTAATCTGAGACAAGATTACGGTCATGTTGATATGGGGCGTTACTCACGAACGTCAATATATCTTACAGTTTATTAGTCACCTAACCTTCCTATGATTCCGAAATTTACAAATACAAATTCAAATATTCCTAAAATCATGACAATACCTAATACAAATCCAAACCTTCCTAATCACCTTCAAATATTTCTATTATCACATAAATATTTGGAAGAGGTCAAACTTTCTGAATTTTACACATTAATATTTCGAATATTCACATATCTTTGAATATCATGACCCTCATATTATCACAAAAAAACATGTATGGATAATTGAACCGTATGGGGATCGGTTCACTTTTGGTTCGTCTCAATCGAACGATTCCCGAGCCTTCTAAGAGGCTTCGAAACCATCGGCAAGAATAAACACAAGGTGGTGAAGGCGTTTAAAGGCTAGAAAAGGGTGTGCCTTCACGCTTTTGATCATAACTCCTTCAATACAACTCCGATAGACTTCAAATTTTGGGAGCTTAAATCACACCGAGAGCTTTCCATCAATACCTTATGGGCCTAAAACGGAATTTGAATGAAGAATTTATGCGTATTTGAAGTCGGCAGAAAAACTACCCCAGCTTGTCGCGCCCGCGACCAACTGTGTTGCGCCCGCGACACCCTTGTGACGCCCGCGACAGGTCTTGTAACACCCGCGGCAAACGCTTGAAAATGACTTCAGGATGAACAGCACGTTGTCGCGCCCGCGACAACTTTTGTAGCGTCCGCGATCCCACCTTCGCGAACACGACGTCTAGCGTAGCACCCGCGACGCCTCTGTACGTTGCTTGGCTTCAACTCTCTGGAGGGGATGCTAGCAATGCCTAAGCGACGTTGGCAGCGCCTCGCCCCCAACACGCGTTTTTTTCGACTTTTTTTTCATTGTTTTCTTTTCCTCCTTTTCCCCCTTTCCTTTATATACTTGGTCCCCACCTCCATTAAGATAGTTTATGAAGGTTTTAGGTTAGACACAAACATTCCTCTCACTTGGAGAGTTTGTAATTGTGGGTTTTCAAACCCTAATTAATGAAAGCTAATCCTTTGGGTGAAAAATTGCTTGGTGATTTCTTTTCTTTGTGAGTGGTTGTTCTACCTCCACTCTTTGTGAGATTTCATGGGTGTTTCAAGACTCTTTGCTTGTGGAAGGTCCTTGTGCTAGAGATTGAACTTCGTAGTTTAATTTGGTAAAATTTCTCTCTTCAGATCTGTCCATATCTTTAATTTCATGTTTATCTCCATTAACCCAAAAAAAAATTGGTTTGTTGTGTTTTTGAGTTCTATGGGTGAATTTCCATCATCCACATGATTTCTACAGATTGTAGGCTGTCGCGATCCTCTCCATTTGGTATCAGAGCTAGGCATAGAACTCATAGTTTTGTTGGAGATTTCTTGTTTGCGCCCGGAATCGTTCTTGTTGTTTGGTGGTAATTTTTTGTGTTCTTGGTGTTGTGGATTCGTTGCAATATTGGTGTTCCCCATTCCCTGTTCCTCCAAGTGTGTTGGAGTATATCGTATTGTGTTTGTGTTTATTGATTTTGATGCATATTGGAACTTTGAGGTGAAGTTGAAATATGGTGCACGGAAGGTGTTCGATGAAATGTCAATGTGAGAAAAACACAAAGAACCCTTAACCAAACACTAGCCAACTACAAGAAACCCCCAAGCTCCTAAAAAACAAACCAAACACAATCCGTCACTTCATCTATTATTGTTGGGTGTTACTGTTGTTCTTCATTGTTGATTGAATGGTTGGAAATAGTATTTTCTTGTGTTGAAATTTATTTCTTAGATTTGTTGAGTTGGTGGTTGTGTTGGTGGTTGTTTTGCTGGTGGATATTATTGGTGGTGGTTATGTGCCCATCCGGATTTATTCTTCATGGTGCATTCCCCTTGCCGGTTTCACCCCCATTTTCCTCAACAAAATTAGCCTCACAAAACCCCTCAAATTTCCTAGCTACAAGAACCCCTCAAACTTCCATCCACTCAAATTATACACCCCACAAGAAAACCAAGCTCCACAAAAGGCCTCCAAGTCCTATGCTTCGAACAAACATGATGTCCCACTTTTCCCGAACCCAAACCCAAACCAACCTTCGAGGAGACTCTTCAACGTATTGAAGAGAATGTTCGAGAAGTGCAACGTCGAATGGGTGATATACTTCACGCTACAACCCCTATGCAATTAGAGTCCTCGAAAAGAGATCGTGGTATTTCAACTCGGGCTCCTAGAACTCACCATAGTGGTTATTCGCGGTATTTTGATGATGTAACGTCCCGGCTCCCTCCCGAGCCGCAGACATTACCAATAACTGCTTCAAGGATCACTAACTGGCGCCACAAATCACCACGAGTTTTTCCAGCGTGCTTCATCCTCGCTCACACGCTGCCTGGGAAACCTTCCCAGGAGGTCACTCATCCTGAGACTACTCTCAGCCAATCACGTTTAACTGAGGAGTTCCCAACGGATGTGCTACCATAAAAGAAGGTGCACCTTGGTGATATAAGTAGTCATCTCAATCCTCTTAAGCCACACTTAACCATACAACTCGGGGTGTTACAGCCACCCCCACTTAAGCGTACAATGTCCTCGTTGTGCAACAATCCAATCTAGAATCTTTGCCTTGCTAGGTGACTGCCCATGGCTCTCCCGTCCATTGGCGCAGCTCACGATCGCGGGTCGGCTTTGATACCATCTGTAATTTCCCGACCCCCTCCCGAGCCGCGGACATTACCAATAACTACTTCAAGGATCGCTGACTTGCCCCACAAACCATCACGAGTCTTTCCAGCGTGTTTCGTCCTCACTCACACGCTGCCTGGTAAAGCTTCCCAGGAGGTCACCTATCCTGAGACTACTCCCAGCCAAGCATGCTTAACTGAGGAGTTCCCAACGGATGAGCTAACATAAAAGAAGGTGCACCTTGGTGATATAAGTAATCATTTCAATCCTCTTAAGCTACACTTAACCATACGGCCCGGGGTGTTATAGATGATTATCGACATAGTGGTTCTCAAGGTAGGAGAATGGAAGAGAAGGTTACTTCATGGCTTTCTAGGAAGGGAAGTACTCACTTTTGGAATAAGGCCTCATCCAAGGGAATTCGAACATCTAAGCTACCCAAACCTTCTTCCCGAGCTCATAAGAAAAGTGCGAATTATCTTCGAAAGCTTAAGGGTAGAAAATGCTTCACATGTAGGGTTTATGGTCACTACCAAGCCCAATGCCCCACGAAGATGGTTGAAAGCTCCAAAGCAAGTGAGGCAGCCACACCGGAGGTTCCAAAGACTAGTGTTGAGGTTCACGCGCAAGAAGGGGAGAGTTCAACTCCTAGGTGATCCTTTATCATGACTAAGGATTCTCGGGATAACTCTCAACGGGAGAATATCTTCCTAACTCGATTCACGATCGGCGAGAAGGCAGCTAAGGTCATCATCGACGGTGGGAGTTGCACCAACTAGGCCTTTACCTACATGGTTGAGAAACTCCAATTGCCGGTCTCGGCTCATCCTTAACCGTTTAGCTTGCAAGGGCTAAAAGATGGCAGCGACTTCGAGGTAACCCAACAAGTCTTGGTTTCTTTCTCCACTTGGTCTTATGAGGATAGTGTTCTTTGTGATGTTGTCCCCATGGATGCGTGCCATTTACTACTTGGTAGACCTTGGCAATTTGATCGACATGCTATCCACGACGGTCGGAAGAACACCTACACCTTCTCAATGGGAGAAAGGAAAATCAAACTCATTCCTTTACCCCGTTTCGAAACGGATATACCACAAGCCGGGGTGGGAAGTGAGAAGAGAAACCTCCAAAAGAGTGAAACATGGGAAGAGAGTGTTTCGAGCAAAGGAAAGCCCTATCAGGCTTTACTTTTGCGAAAAATCCACCTTAGTGAGGTTGAGCGAACCTTAACTCCACAGAAATTTCCAACCTCTCTCCCTTGTCCCTCACCCTTACCCAAAACTCCTAACGGGCTCCGTATAGAGTTCCCCGGTGTTGAGTCATGCTCAATCGCTCCCGAGCCTTGCCATGGAATTGAGTTGCATGAGTACACGTCCATGACTACTTACCCGAGTTCCATTACTTCCACATCGAGGTTGAACGAGGAAAAGGTTGTTTCCATTATCCTTGACCCCGAGCTCTCATGTGACGAATTCCTTGTTGCTTTCAACAAGTTGATGGGTGCTAGATGTGTTCGGGTCCTTTGTGATGTCGACTTTGCCCCTCATTTCCGCCGGAATCGCTACATTTTTTAGAAGGACAGGTCGATGAGCGTCACTCTACTTCGACTATTGAAGTACATACTTTTGGGTCTACACGAGTATGCGGTTAATTTTGAACCCCCAAGAGTTGAGGACAACTCTTTTCGAAGAAGCGGAGTATGAACCGTATGGGGATTGGTTCACTTTTGGTTCGTCTCAATCAGATAATTCCCGAGCCTTCTAAGGGGCTTCAGAACCAATAGCAAGAATAAACACAAGGTGGTAAAGGCGTTCAAAGGCTAGAAAAGGGCGTCCCTTCACGCTTTTGATCATAACTCCTTCAATACAACCCCGATGGACTTCAAATTTGGGAGTTTAAAGTACACATCGAGAGCTTTCCATCGATACCTTATGGGCCTAAACGGAGTTCGAATTAAGAAGTTATGCGCGTTTGAAGTCGGCAGAAAAACTGCCCCAACTTGTCGCGCCCGCGACCAACTATTTCGCACATGCGGCACCCTTGTGATGCCCGCGACAGGTCTCGTAACACCCGCGACAATTGCTGGAAGATGACTTTAGGATGAACAGAACGTTGTCGCGCCCACGACAACTTTTGTAGCGTCCGCGATCTCACCTTCACGCCCGCCCCCAGCACGCGTTTTTCCGGCTTTTTTTCATTGTTTTCTTTTCCCCTTTTTCCCCCTTTCCTTTATATACTTGTTCCCCACCTCCATTAAGATAGTTTATGAAGGTTTTAGGTTAGACACAAAAATTCCTCTCACTTGGAGAGTTTGTAATTGTGGGTTTTCAAATCCTAATTAATGACAACTAATCCTTTGGGTAGAAAATTGCTTGGTGATTTCTCTTCTTTATGAGTGCTTGTTCTACCTCCACTCTTTGTGAGATTTCTTGTGTGTTTCAAGACTCTCTGCTTGTGGAATGTCCTTTTGCTAGAGATTAAACATTTTAGTTCGATTTGGTGAGATTTCTCTCTTTAGAATTGTCCATATCTTTAATTTCATGTTTATCTCCATTAATCCAAAAACTAAAAAAAAATTGGTTTGTTGTGTTTATGAGTTCTATGGGTGGATTTCCATCATCCACATGATTTCTATAGACCCTAGGCTTCCGCTATCCTCTCCAATAATTTAATTTTCCAAAAATATATAATTTCAACCTTTTAAAATATTTATGCGTGACTAATTTTCTATCATGCAATGACTAATATTGTGCCCTTGGTGTGCCAAGATACCTAAGTTCAACCGATATGCTAATATAGTCATATACACTATTGTAAATAGTCACACGTAAGCCATCAAGAACAACATTCCAACAAATATTGTACAATATTGACAAAAACATTCATATCATCATTGTACACCAATAATATTGTTGTATAAAAATGTAAAAGTCCTCATCTACTAACCCTAAATAGTAAAACCACCAAAGTTAAATAGCCATATAAAAATATCGTAGATTTAACGCATACACTAATATATTAAATCAATTTATTTTCTGGTGTTTTGGTTCTAATTTCCCCAACAGCTATGGAACCATTCACATCACCATTTGCTTGTGTCGCATTGAGTTTTTTCTTCCTTTGAAAGTGACTCTTGATTCTTTATGATCTTCCCTTTATTAACCATAATAGTCTCTTTATCAAGCCTAGATAATCATTGTAGGAGGTAAAAATTTGCCGGCCAATCAGAAAATGACACGTGGAAAATTTTCGATTAATTATTGTCCGCCACGTGTAAAATTAATTACGGTGGTCCATTTAATTAAATTTTAAATGGAAATATATCATGACCAATAGTGTCGCGATACGTGCCAATTATGATGCTGAAAATCATAATTATTTCTTTATTTTAAATAAAGAGATAATTAATGAATTTGGGCCCAAGCCCAAAGCCGACTCAAACCCTAGGCGACCCTAGGCCTCCAGAGCCTATAAATAGGGGTCCTCTCCCTCATTTTCAACACACTCTGCAGTCTACATTCGGCATTCGGCATTCTGCACTTCAGAGAATTTAGAAGCTCGGACTGCAAGTGGCCTCCAGCTCCCAAGCACCAAGGATCAAGGTTGGCAAAAGTTCAAGATCAAAAGCTCCATGTTTTCTGCACGTCAAGGTAAAGAACTACAACTGAGTTCTTCAGCTATACCTGCATTCGAGATCGAGATCAAGCGTCCGCGCCCTCGGCTCACCCAAATTTTAAGAGATTGAATCAGATGAATACCTTATTGTATTTATTACAGAGATTGTACCTATATACATTCAGATATTAATAGAAATTATATTTGTTTCTAAATTTCTTGTCTTTATTTATTTCAGGCTCGAAATTTGTGTTTACAAATTTGGCACGCTCGGTGGGACAACTCTACCTCTCATCTCTTTCTCCAAGAAATTCAAATTCATCTTCAAACTCAAGCGACACGATGGCACCCAAGAAAGTTGTCTCTCAACCCTCAACAAAGTGGAGAGTTCAAGCTTCATCCCAAGGGTCGACGACTATGAGTGCTACATCAAGCAGAGTAATGACTCGAAGGAGGGCGAAGGTTGCCGCCGCTGCTGCTGCAATTTCTGCTCTGCTGGAAGAACCAACTACGAAGACGCAAACTCCGTCACGAAAGAATTTGGCTGTTGATTCCAACCTTCAGCAAACGCCTCAACGGACTCCTCGCTCTTGGAAGCCAAGAACTATGAATACCTTCGGCCAAGTCATGACTACCCCGCGTGAATGGACGAGCTCCAAACTTGCAACAACCCGATCTTCGAGTCTGAGGACTTTGAAGGCCAAGACTACTCCAGCGAAGATTCTTCCCAAATGACTGAAGAGGAATCTATCTTCTAGGAGGCTGAAATTGAGTCTACTCAAACTGTCATCATGGCAGTGATGACAATTGGCGCTTCCAACGTGGAAGAAAAGATTGCAGAGTTGGAGGCTACACTGAGAAGACTTGCTAGGGAAAGCGAAGAAAAGGACAAAAAGATCGACGAACAAAGCGAACAGATCGCGAAACCGATGAGGAAGATAGAGAAGCGCCCTTATGAAGAGTCGGATGAAGAAACTGACAAGGAGGAATCTGAAAAAGAGTCTTCTAAGGGTGATGGTGATGGTGATGGCGACGGTGATGGTGATGGCGACGGTGACGGTGACGGTGAAAAAAAGAAGGTCTTGTCTTCTGGATCAATGACTGTGGAAGAGATCCAGAGTATGATTGCCAATGCAGTAAGGGCTCAACTCGGAGAGGCATCGAACAAGAGTCACTTGTACACAAAGCCCTACATGAAGAGGATTGATGCGCTTCGGATGCCACTCGGCTATCAACCCCCGAAGTTCAACCAGTTTGACGGAAAGGGTAACCCCAAGCAACACGTTGCGTATTTCATCGAGACTTACAGCAATGCAGGGACGGAAGGAGACCGACTGGTGAAGCAGTTTGTTCGATCAGTGAAAGGGACATCATTCGACTGGTACACAGATTTGGAACCTGAGTTTATCAACAGTTGGGAAGAAATACATAAATAAAAAAAATTAGAAATTAGAAAATTTATAAAATTAATTTTTTGAAAAGTAAATAACTAAAAACTAAAAACTAAAAACTAAAAATTGAATTTTTTTTAAAAATTCACAAATTTTAAAATACATTGGACTGTAAAATACACTAGCATATACTCATTGCACACCAACACAGATTCATTTGCACCAGCTCCTTTACACACCATCACACTCCATTGCACACCAACATATATTCATTTTGCTAAGGATTATTGAATGATAATACATTGGACTTTAGGGGTATTGGACAATAATGCATTGAATGTTTTTTTTTTACTCTAATACACTAATTTTGAGGGTATTGAACAATAATGTACCCAGAACAATTCTAGTTGAGGCTAACACCCAAAAAAAGTTTAAAAAAAAAAAAACTGTTGAGTTGCTTCTAATATGTAATTGATATTATTTTGATGTAAGACAAAAAGAATAAATTAATTATGAGATATGGATTATTATCTAAATCACACTTTAAGCTATAATTAAGATAGAAAAGGTATAATTGTTAATATTAAGAGAATATTGAATCATACAATTATATTATCCAAATAAGATTTGATCTTAAAATATATTATAGCTGATAGGCCGCAAGTGCACGGGTGAAATTGTAGCATGAATCAAGGTCGTTCCCACAGGGACTTTTCCTTTCAACGCACTGAACTAGCCTCCTAGTTGATTGCTAAGTCGATCGGGTTTTTGTTTGGAATAATCTAATTCTATTTCTATTCAGTACTAAAGGCAAACAATAAACTATTAATACAATTCACAAGATGAAATCAATATGAGAAAAACGTTCAGGGGATAAAACCTAAGTCACTCTATGGATCAAACAAGTGGATTAAACATGTATGTCACTAATTTGGTACATTTTAGGGTCGATAATTGCATAAATTATTCCGCAATGAGATTTTGCCACTAGAGCGAATTGCCAAGACAAACCAATCACCTACTTTCGTGGTTATTTTGATTTAATCAAGGTTAAATATCTAATTATCCAATGACCCCTAATTATAAAGTCTTCTATGTCTAGTTCACTTCATAACTAGTTTAATCCTAAGGGTTCCGATTATCGAATTTCTCCTTTCGGTACTTCACTCAATAATCTAATTCCATATTCTTGATGGCACAAAAACAATGACATACATAATCAAAGGTTAAATAAAATGCATTCAAACTAGATTAACAAACTTGTTCAATCCAACAAAACTCAATCCATAAGAGAAACTAATAAGGGTTTATCCCCTAAACTTATGAAAACTACTCACTACTCATGTTCGATTCACTAAACATATGAAATTCTATACTAAGATGCATGGAAATCTAAAGAAGGAAGAATAAACTGAGTGTTGAATCAATCCTTGTTTGATTGGTGATCGGTGGGGACTTTTGCTCCTCCACTTCAATGGATTCTTGCAAGATAATCTTCAAACTCCAATGCACTCTCCCTCTTCACAATGGATGAATGTGGATGGATATAAGGACTAAAGGATGGATGAATATGATGATGAATTAGGGTTGGGTTATGGAATGGGAGATGGTAGAATGATCATTCTCCTCAAAACAGCCGAAAACATTCTGATATAAGCGCAAATCTCAACTCGAAACCGCCGAAACTGAAGAGACATGGGTGACACGGACCGTGCCAGGGTAGACACGGACCGTGCCGCCTATGACACGGACCGTGCCTCCCAGGAACTACCCATGTCAGCTCACTGTTTGCATTTTCTCACGTTCTGGCCATAGACACGACCCGTGCCCTTCCTCTGAGCACCCGTGTCACTGCTTTTTCGGGCCTAGGAGTACTTTGGGCCATTGTTTGGGCCTTGGGTGATCCAACTTCACACTTCTTGGTCCTTTATGCACACAACTTGGATCCACACTTGATTTTTGGCTCGGTTTACATCGATTCTTCACAAATTTCCTACAAAACTCACCAAACTCTAAACCAAGCGTAATATGGGAAATTCAGGCATAAAATAATTCAATCACATCAAATATTCCCCAAATTCCCATCAAAACAACCAAGTTCTCATATATACAAGAAGCACTTATCAAAATCCCCCATGCTTAGTCCTTGCTTGTCCCTAAGCAAGTCCAAAACTCAAAAGAAAAGGTAAAGAAAGAAAATAAAAGAAAATAAAAGAAGCCGGGACAAAAAGACTCAAAGAACTCAAAGAAAAATTAAAAGACTCAAAAGAAAAAAAATAATAAAACGAAAATTTTATTTAATTACAACTCCTAAGGATGGCGTCGATAGGAAATTCAATCAACCCAATCTAATCTAAAATACAGCCCAGGAATGAAGACAAACCAATTTACACGAGTAAATGAAGACAAATTATACAAGAATGGTACTCATCATTTTCAACCAATCACCCTTAATCACCGAATGAGATAAGAAGGCACATGTTAAGCATGAAACTAGGTAAGAATGAAGAGCAAACTCACTTTTTGGGAATGTGGAAACACTCCTCTCATGTGTTTGAATATGAAAAATCATTGAAAGTTCGCTCAAATACTCAAACCAAAGCAAAAACCAACCACGTACTTGCTAAGAATCTCAACTCTCCACCGCGAAAATGCAATGCAACAATGACAATCAAGAGGACTTTCAAGGGCTGTAACGGGGCTAGGGTTAAAGGGTAAGAAGTGGAAATTATTTGGGATATGTGGAGCTAGAAGCCAAAGCTTGAAACTAAACCACACCAATTCAACATACTATCATTCTCACCACTTATAGTCAATCCAAATCAACAAATCAACCCCATAATCAATTGGAAACTTGCCTCAAAACAAAAGAAACACAATGCTAAACACCTTTATTCTCTTTTTTTGTTTTCATTTTTAAGAAATTTTCTGATTTTTTTTTTCTTTTTTTTTCTTTGATTGAAACACACTCATTTAAACACAATACTAGGCAAGCTCCAATTAACAACAACCTCAATGAACTCAATTGGGGAATCAAACCAATATTTACAACTCAAACCAATCCCCGCCTCAAACCAAACCACAAAAGTAACCGCAATCA
This sequence comes from Portulaca oleracea, assembly GCA_029582165.1. Lineage (NCBI taxonomy): Eukaryota > Viridiplantae > Streptophyta > Magnoliopsida > Caryophyllales > Portulacaceae > Portulaca > Portulaca oleracea. The sequence continues at coordinate 16,244,705 of CM055880.1, forward strand.
ACCCAACTTCAAACTCAAAACATTTCAAGCAATGACTTAAGGATAGGAATTATATAATCGGCCAGTGGCTTATAATGCGGGTTATCAAGAAAAGAAATGGTCAAGGCTAGAAGGGGCTAACTACGGATATGATGATATAAACAGGTGGCCAAGGCTTGCGGGTTCATTCCTAATGCCTCTATCATCTTGTCAAAGTACAACGCATGGCAATTTCAAAGAGATGCAAAGCAAATGAAGGAGGATGCCACAATGGTGAGTCACTCATGGAAATGAGACCAATAAAAATGATTAGTCTTTTCTTTTAGGCTTATGTGGACTCACGGGTAACGCTCAACAATCAATACCCAGTTTAAAAAGATATACATATGCACAATTCTCTCTTAAAATAGTGACAAAGGTAATCGGTCTCATTTTCCTAGCACAATTCTCACAACGTTTAGCTTCACAACTCATGTCAATTCACAGAACTTCACAAATGGGCTATACAAGATTAAATCAAGTCAAAAGAAAACTATCTCGCCTAATCCTACTCAAAACTTTTCTTTTTTAATTTTCTCAAAGTTTCTAATTTTTTTGAGATTTTTTCAATTTTTTCAAAATCTTTACAAGACTCAAAAAGAAAATAAAAAAATAAAAAAAACTAAAACAAACTAAGAAAAAGAAGAAACTAAACTAGAAAAACAAAGAAAATCAAACCAAATCAAAACAAAAAGACTCAAAACAAGTAAAAATCAAAATAAAAAGACTCAAAATACACATATACACAAAGATGGATAAGAAACCCTCCCCTCCCCCCCCCCCCCAATGCTTGAACCTAACATTGTCCGCAATGTAAAACATAACACTAGAAACAAAGGAGGGATGGAGAAGGAAACCACATAGATAAGTCAAGGAGGAGGAACCTTGCCTTTATCCCGACCTAGGGGTGTGCATTATTCGGTTTTGAACCGATTAAACCGAGAACCGAACTGAGTTGAACCGGTCCAAACCGAACCGTTTTTATTCGGTTCGGTTTTCGGTTTGAACTTTAACCCTTATTCGGTTTTCGGTTTATTCGGTTCCGGTGAAAAATCATAAAAAAAGTGCATTATTCGGTTCAAAACCGAATAGACCGAACATCGAACCGAACCGATTTTATTCGGTTCGGTTTTCGGTTTGGACTTTACCCCTTATTCGGTTTTCGGTTTATTCGGTTCGGACCGGTTTGGTTCGGTTTTGAACCGATGAACACCCCTATCCCGACCCGTGCTTGCATCAGCTTTCCTCCTCTTTGAAGAAGGGTCCTCTTGAACTTGACCGCGTCCCCTAGCCATCTTTTTACAAGAGAAATTGAGGAGAAAGAGGAGAATGTGGAGTGTTAGGGTTTGGGTGATGTGCTGGCAGCGTGGCTTGGCGGAGTGTGGGCGAGAGGTGCCTGGGCGTGCGAGTGTTGAGCGTGCAGGGACTGGGCGTGGGAGTGTAGTGTGAGGAAGAGGAGAGCGAAGGCGAGCGAGAGCTGGGGCGAACGAATGGGGAGGCACGGACCGAAACAATTAACGAAAGCAGAAAATTTTTTTACGATGAGGGCACGGACCGTGCCAGGTGAGCACGGACCGTGTCCTCCTTACTACGATGCACTGTAAGCTCGGAGGCGCGGACCGTGCCCATGTAGGCACTACCCGTGCGCCTCCCTCTGCTGTTTTTCTTGACCTGCTGGAGGGGTGCACGAACCGTGCCTATGAAGGCACTACCCATGCCCCTGGCCTTTCACCTAGTAAGGTCCTAAGATCGAACCCTCAAACTCCCAACTCTCAATCATACATTTTTCTCTTACATTCCACTCATTCTTCTTACAATCCATCCTTTTCCACTCAAAATTTTTTTTCTGCACTCATTTATTTTTCAACTCCCTCTTTTTTTTCTTCTCTCATTTTTTTGTTTTTTCTATATTTTTTCTTTCTCTTTTTTTTCTCAAAAATTTCCTCAATACAAATACAAAAGAAAAGAAAAGAAACCTTTAAAAATCCTAAAAAGTTGAAAAATAAAATTACGAAAAATCTAAAAATCCTAAAAATAAAAATAAAAATGTAAAATAAAAGAAAAGAAAAAAAAATAAAAATAAAGCATTAAAAACTTGGGTTGCCTCCCAAGAAGCACTTGTTTAACGTCCTAAGCTAGACAAGGTACCTCTTAAACCCGTGAATAATCCATAACTCCATAGCCAAAGGCTTTAGGAGTTCCATCTTGTAAAGTACCTTCAATCATCTTCAAATTGACCCTACAGCTTGGGTCAAACTCATCACCTCCTTCAGGAATGGAGGGATCTCCATCATCAAACCTGAAAATCTCACTGAAAGCACCCTTGTCAAAAGTATAAGGCACGTTCTTGATGATGTTAGATGGGGGCAAAATTTCTTTTATCCCCACCCTCCCATCGCCAAGTTCATGACCTTTATCAATAAATAAACCACAAGGATTTTCAACAAAATTGTCACGAGATTTCTCAAGGTTCTCACTTTCAACACCACACACACAATCATCATGTGTCTCACACACCAATCCATCAACATAAGTTTTCTTTTCACGTAGTTCATCAACACCAAAACAAGGGGAAACTTCCCGTGGCAAAACATCATGGAATAAGTCAAATTCAAGTTCATGTTCCCCTATCCTAAACTTCATCTTCCCACATTGTACATCAATGCCACACCCTACAGTAGCAAGAAAAGGTCTCCCCAAAATGATTTGGGTACGGGAATCCTCGGGTATATCAAGGATGACAAAATCAATCGGCACATAGCAATCACCCACCTTAAGAGGAAAGTCCTCCAAAATACCCTTAGGGTACATGATAGAACGATCCGCCATTTGCAATGACATGGTAGTTGGTCTGAAATCTCCTAGGTTCAACCGTTCATACAAAGAATAGGGCATTAAGCTTACACTAGAACCCACATCACACAAAGCTCGGTCAACGGCTAAGCTACCTAGGCCACATGGTATATTAAAGCTTCCCGGGTCCTTAAGCTTAGGAGTAAGCTTGTGAAGAACCACGGAACTACACTCTTCAGTCAAAGCAACTTCCTCAATTTCATCAATTTTCCTCTTTTTAAAGAGGATTTCTTTCAAAAACTTCGCATACAAAGGCATTTGAGATAAAGCATCCAAAAACGGCACATTCACATTCAATTGCTTTAACATATTAAAGAACTTGCCAAATTTTGCATCGAATTTAGCCTTAGCATATCTTTGAGGAAAAGGTAACGGTGGTTTGTAAACTCTAGAGGGAGATGAAGGTCGGGTCTCGGTGTTCTCTTTTGAAGGCTCACTCTCATCAACTTTCTCACTAGGCTTCTCAACCTCAACCTCAAGCCCCCCATGCTTAGCATTTGGGATGCTAGGTCTCTCATATTGTGTCCCACTCCTTAAAATAATGGCATTACATTGGGCATTAGGGTTGGGAATGGGCTGTCCGGGAAGTGATCCCGGAGGAGGGGTGGAGGTACTAGCTTGAATAGCAATTTGGTTCTCAAGCATTCGATTGTGGGCGCTCATAAGGTCAACTTTCGTAGCTAAGGCCTTAATCACCTCATCTTGTCTCTTTTGATGCTCGAGTTACCGTTGTTGGTGTTGTTGTTGAGACAACATTAAAGCTTGTATCATGCCCTCTAGGTCAGGCTTTTGGGAAGCTTGTGGTGGAGGTGCTTGGGTTTGTCTTTGCCCTTGGGGTTGACCCATTTGGTTATTGTTCTGGTAAGAAAAGTTCGGGTGGAACCTAAGACCGGGATTATAAGTATTGGAAAAAGGGTCAAAGTTTTGCCTATTAGAAGGGTTACCCACGTAGTTAACCGCTTCAGTCAATTCATCGCTAACCAACCCACTAGGACAATTCAAGGTCTCATGCTCATATGATTGACACGACGCACATGGTTGGGGAGCGGGAGCATTCACATTCAACATATCCATCTTTTTAGTCATTGCATCCAATTTAGCATTCAACATGGAAATAGCATCAACATCATACTTACCTCCCTGTTGGGTTTTAAGTTATCTATTTCCTAAACAGATACAGATTAATTGGTGGAATATTATAACAGTTATAAACAATTAATCAACACAATTGCAGAGGCTTCAGTAATTATACCTGATCGCTAATTCCTGCTGAAGAAGAGGTTGACCTTCCAGATTCCAACGCTAAACCTCTCTGAAAAAGTCCACGCAAAGACTCGGGAACCCGATTGCTAGATCGACCCGATCGAGACGAATCTCAATCTAAGATGTATGTGAGATTGTTTCAGGAAACTAATAGTGTTTCCTGAAACTAGAACTGCAAACTAAAAGAGAGAGGAACTCAAGAAATCACCCTGGTATCTCTCTAAGAGTCGAAGGCAGTTGGTGTGGAATAATCTCTCCCAGAGACCCCTTTATATAGTGTTTAGAAAACCTAGGGATAGGGTTCAAAACCCTAAAGGGCCGAAAAGAGCAACAACGCGATTTCTGGGCTCAACACGGTCCGTGTCGAAACAACACGGTCCGTGTTGGACTCCAGAAAGTCCAAACATTCGGCCCATTTAGGTTACATACATTGTTCCAGGGCACTGACTTGTGTGACCCAGTAGGACCAAAAAATATAGTTGTAATTAAACATATTTAATTACTAATTATAGAGGTTTCTAGCAAGACATATAATTACTATATTACTTTGGTTTAATCTCCGTGTGTATCGAACATTGTCGGGACATTCCCAACAATCTCCCACTTGTCCCACAAGTGTTCGATTCCTTGAATTCCCTTGTCACTTACTGTCTCTAGTTCGGATAAGGTAAGCTGATGTCATCCTTATGTAAGGTCCGAAACGTTCCTCGATCTCCGAGTTTAGACTTTGAAAAAACAGATGATCAACTATTGATTCAACTGAGCTCGGCCAAGCATTTTCAGTCCAATCTCACCGAGTGGCCAACGAGACAAGCGTCATCCCTAATAGGGAGGACAATGCCATCTTGTTCGGACACACATTCTCACATGATCCAAGCGTAACCCGGACACGCTTTATAGCCTCTTTATTACGAAGACGTTTGTGGCGCTCAAAGTCACAAAGGACCATGTAGTCTATGTATTGAACTCAGGATTTAGGAATTTTGAGTAGTGAGAGCTTCTATGACATTTCCTAACTTAAGAGCTCCCACTGCGGGTCAGTTCGGTAGTTGTTCTCAACAGTACCCATGTGATTGATTTATGATGTCATCACATCACTATGATCACGAAACTTGATCATCACCTCAATCCTACATGCTAATTGTGTTGATATTATCACTGTTCCTACGTGATAATACAATTAGGAACCAGGTCGACTGTCGACCAAGACTAAGCGTTATCAAGTTCACTAATGGGGTTTCGAAATTACCTCATCCAATTTCCCATTTTGAATCGCTAACCTTTTTGGACATTTACATAATTCTAAACCACAATTGATGTAAATTTTGGAATCTTATTCTCAATGATGAATCAACAAGGTCATAATTCATGAGCGATTCATGCAAATTTGATTTGTTAATATTAGGAATGTGTTTAATACATATCGCCCATGCATGACTATCATGCTATAACTACAATGAGGGTTTAGTACATAATACTTGCAATGAACCTCGTACATATACAATCTCACTAATGACCTTTCATATAGGAAGATATTTCGGAACACATGTTTGGATTCATAGTGAGCTTGGTTCCTTTGCTTGAGTGATGGCTCCTATCAATAAGGCTTCATTTCTCTCATGAGCTAGAAACATCACCCGATTCAAACGAACTTCGCAATCCTAACGATTTACGCCACAACTTCTAAAGTCGTGTCATACTTGTCTTATTTGTAGAATTAACGCATGTCATGTTAGGAACTTCTTCCATTCACCTCAATACCACTCAAAACAGATCGTATAATTTTCTCTGACATTTCAGATAATCATATTTCTCTGCATGAGTGTAGCATCAATGCAACTCTTCACACTTAGCTTTTATCAACCACTTTAGACTTAGGACACATCCTTAGTTTTTCTTATACATACACAATTTATATGTTATGTTGGACTTTGAACATCTCATGGCATATATTAATCTCACGCCTGAAGCATGAGTTATATTTCTCATCCTTCTTAGAACTTCTGATTGTTTTGAGACAATGAAATTCCGTAAGGACATGCCATAATTTTGGAAATTAATCCATTCTCGAAGTAAGTTGAACTATTCAACACCTAGTTAACTTTGATTCAAACAATCAAAATCTTTAATCTATCATTATAGATCTTGTTTCGAAAATTCTTAGCCCCACCAATCCTTCACTTTGAAAATTATTTCCAAGTCAACCTCGATGAAAGCAACATTGGAATATTCTTCTTAGTAGGCGTTATGCCAATCACATACGATATCGAAACGCATTGCTCCCCGAACTTCTTGTAAACACAATATTATCTTTGGCACTTCCCAATATGTCAAACCTTTTGATATCCTAGTCAAGGAGGTCAATGATTCCAACTCCTGAAGCTTCCTTAAGACCACAGATGGTCTCTTGAAGTTTACAAGTATTCCAACAAAAGACCACTCGGTTGTGTCAAGTACACCTTTCTTCAAAATCTAATTTTGAAGTCGGTCTTAGTGTCTATCTTAATGAACCCATGTTTTGCCTTAAAACCCTCATATATGCGATGGCTCACCTTGGACAAATCAACCAAGTCCTAAACTTAGTTGAATACATGGAATCCATTTTAGACTTGGTTGCATGGAATCTTGATTTACTTAAAGCTTCTTTGATGTAGGTAGAGTCATTACTTTCTAAAAGTAACATCTCACGTTCATCCATAGAAGATCGATATCTTTGTGGCTGACGGAGTTGTTTACCTGACCTTGCTTGGAGTAATGTTCATGACATCCTCTCCTCAACATTTTGAGAAACTTCAACTTCCTCAACCTTGTTCTTAATTTTCCGAAAAATAGGAAAATATGAACTAGGATCAAGTAGCGGAGTTTTATGTGATGATTATAGTGTTTTGTGTCTCTCGAACTTCGGTAAGTTCAAAATCTCTCCCACTCTTTCTTTTAGAAAATAACATATTCTCTAAGAAGAAAGTATTTTGAGACACAAACACTTTTCTCTACAACAGTTTGTAGAAGTGATACTCCTTTCTTTCAGAAGACGGTTCAAGAACCTCTCTTCTCCTAATGCTTCTGATAATCTTTATTCAGTAATTACAGCTATGGTTAATTGCGTGTATCCCCAAAAGGTAATCGGCAATGTTGACTCAACCACCATTGATCACACCATATCTAATAAGGTGTGATTCCTGCTCTTAGATACGTCATTGAGATGTCGTATTCTTAGAGGAGAGAGTCATGAAACAATTTCATATTCTCTGAAATGGTCAATGAAATCTTTGGCTCAAATTCTCACCTCCTCAATCTAATTGAAGGGTTTTTGATTTTCTTGCCAAGTTGGTTTTGTACTTCACTTTGAAACTCTTTGAACATTTTCAAAGGATTTGGACTTGTGGCGTATTAAGTAGATATACCCATATCTACTAAAAAATCGTCACTGTAAGTGATGAAATAGTACAGTAAACCTTTTTCTAGCACTAGTGCTCATAGGCCCACATACATCAGTATGTATGCATCCTAATAAGTCATTAGCTTGTTCACCAATTCCAATAAAAGGTGATTTTAGTCATCTTACTCATCAGACATGCTTTGCAAACATTGAACTTTTCAAAGTTTAGGTTTTCCAAAATCCTGCACTATGCAGTTTCTGAATACATTTCTGATTAATATGACTTAAGCTTATAGTGCCAGAATTGTGTTTCATTTGAGTCATTTGTTCAAACTCTTGGCTCAACTATTAGCATCCTTTCAATGTTATCTAGGTGTTCTTCATTGTTTTGCCAAGATTACTTCATTTTGGAAATCTTTAAACTATTTTAACATTCCAGCTTCAGATGAATCTCATAGACATGAATCACCATGTGTTATTTTATTCATCTTGAAGATTTGAAGTAATTCACCCCTTGTACTTGTGCTCAATTGGTCTACATACATCCATATGCATGAGTGTTTGTTGGCGTTCACCCTTTCTTGTAAAATGCGTCATGCTTTGCAGACATCACATGTTTCAAAGTCTTATCATTCAAAAGTCTATCACTGTGACGCTTCTGAATGCGCTCTGATTTGCATGACTTAATAGATAGTTACAAGTTTTATGTTTGAACAAGGGTTATTCCTTTCAAACCTTTTGGTTTCGATGTGTTGGGTGTGTTTATCCGAGATCCTCTCTCTCTAATTGAGAGTAAGAAACACTTATAATGAGAACATAGAATCGCCTATATATTTCTCTTATAAGTCTTGAGGAAATGGATAAACAACCAACTCTTCATAAGGAACTACAACTAATTGTATGTTCCTATTTGTAGGCTGACTCTCATCCTTCAAAGCACATCTACTTTGCTGTAGATACTGCACATTTGCATAAATGCGAGTTTCACAGCCGGTATCTTATACTCAAAGTGGGTTTAATAAGGGTAGTGTGTATCATATACGCATTTGCCTAGAATTGAAATCATATCTCAAGTCTTCCTTATGGTTATTCACGCTCCCAGTGTCATACATGATCTGGTTGTTAACCGATTGCTGTCATTGGTTGGGTATGTACAACTGTTTGTCCTTACCTTTTCTTTGACTTATTGTCTTTGATAGATTTCTTAAATCTTTATTTTCCCTTTCACTAAAAGACTATCTTTGGTTGCCAATCTTTTGGCTAAAGGGGATCTGAGGTTTCTCATGTTTTAAAATAGTCAAATTATTTCAGAACATGAGTGCCATCAATCTACCTTAACCGAGACTATCTGGTTATTGGTTTCATGTTTGTCAACTCTAACTAGTTCGATAAACTTGTTTTTGAGTTGATAATATTGAAATCATTCCTCTAATCTTCAAACATTTTGAAGTTAAAGTTGTATGAATACTATGACATTACATGTATTCATTTGGCTTGATTGACCTCTTAATATTGATGTCTAGCTCAATGTTATATCAAAGACATATTTCTTTTACTTCGCCCTCAAGACAATCTTGCGATGGCAATGCCAATTAAGGAATTGGTGTTAATTGTTTTTCTCTTTCTCAAGGAAAAAACAATATTTTATTAGTGGTGGATGTTTGAGTGAAAAGACATAAATAATTCTACGAGACAAGTTGGTTCATTTTAGTTATTAAAAGAAATTAAACTAATTTTAATTTCAAATCAAAACACTTTATCAACTCTCACTTAGTGTTTTAATTTAACCAAGACCCACAAGACCCATGGCTTCAAGTGGACTTTGGCCCAACAAAACTTGGTCCCATGTTGTCTTTGGTGGATCATCTTATGATCGATCATTCAAAAATGACTCTTGGCAAGAAATTTGTATCGAATACAATATTTCTCTTCCTCTGCTCTTGGCCCAAAACTATTTTGATAGCCAATTTGAATTGACCTAGCTCACACCCTACTTATTAATGATGGACAAATAATTCGCTTTGGCTTTCTTTATTTATCCATCTAAGTGGTGTTTCGGTAGGTTGAGCAATAATTCAATTATGAGAGTAGGTTTTATTATCCTAAGCATGCAATTCTAGGTGAACTCTTTCGAAAAGCATAAAAGGCATAATAAAACATGCAATAACAAAATTTAAAGCATAAATAAAACCCCTAGTATGGCCACCTAGACTCAATCAACTAATTTAACTAAGCCTTGATAGTCTTCAAGAAAGCCTTCTTGGGTCATGCAACTCCATTGGATGGGCTCACCGAATCACCACCTCTATTTGTTGGGCTCCACTCAATTTGATGTCTCCAATTACAACCAATTTACAATTTGGACCTCACAATTGAGAATTAATAAACTTAATCGAATTTTAAATTTAATTCAAAGACGGTATCTGTGAGAGTATTTCACCCAACCCGGTACGCAGACCGGTAAAACCGACTATCTATGGCCATACTAGAAGCACATGCAAAACATGTAATATTGCAACAATTATATCAAATATAACACATGCTTAAATAACAAATTATAAAGGCATATATACAATTTGCAATATAACACATAAGGAAATAAATACTAATAAAATTTTCTAAAAGGTTTGCATGACTAATAAAGTAAATAAAATCCAAATTTTATCTTAGTTACCTAAACAGATTTAGGATTTTATACCTACACATACAAAATAACTTGAATTTCCTAAAATCAAGGAGTCTAAAAGATACTATATCTTTCAAAATTATTTGCAAGTTTCCTAAACTTTACAAAGTAATAGATTTTATGCCTATTATCTGATTTAGTAGTAATAGGATTTAATAATTAATTTCAAAAAATTAATTACAAACCCTAAAACACACGAATTCACCAAAACTGCTGGCAACACGGTCCGTGTTGAGCTAACACGGTCCGTGTTGCTTCCCAGTTTCGGTTAATTTCGTGAATGAAAAACTTAAATAAAACTATCGTAACTTATCGAATTTAAAGATTTCATATCACAGCGTTATCTAATAACCCAATATGAATATTTTCCAGAATTTTAACAATTTTCAAAAGATTGTAAAATTTTAGGGAATTAAACATTTTAATTCTCCATTTTAAGAGGAAAATAGATAACAGTCCGATAAGTTTAAAAAATCAAATTTTATAATTTTCCCATACAGTAGGTTCATCTAATATGCTACTGTAAAAATTTCAGAAATTTTCGTTTGATAGTTTATTTCGATTTTTTTATGTTTACCGTAAAGGTAAATCAGAAAATTCTACAAAACCCTATTTTGCGAATTTAAACCTATTTCATGTATTGCCTACTGTTTAACAATATTAAACATGATTGTTTCTAAAACATTCAAAATTAAATTGAGTTCATGTTATATTTATTAATTAAACAAACATAAAATCGAAAAGGCAATAATAACAAAGCATGAAATTTTACAATAAAATCTCAGACTTATTATCATGAACATCAAAGATTAAAACTTTCATAAAGATTCAAAATTTTAGGCATAAATCTACTCTAGCATATTCATAATATAATTCAACTATTGACAAAATTAATTATGAATACAAGTACAATACTTTAGCATGCAATTGGTGGCTCTGATACCACTGTTGGGTTTTAAGTTATCTATTTCCTAAACAGATACAGATTAATTGGCGGAATATTATAACAGTTATAAACAATTAATCAACACAATTGCAGAGGCTTCAGTAATTATACCTGATCGCTAATTCCTGCTGAAGAAGAGGTTGACCTTCCAGATTCCAACGAAACCCTCTCTGAAAAGTCCACGCAAAGACTCGAACCCGATTGCTAGATCGACCTGATCGAGACGAATCTCAATCTAAGATGTATGTGAGATTGTTTCAGGAAACTAATAGTGTTTCTTGAAACTAGAACTGCAAACTAAAAGAGAGAGGAACTTAGGAAATCACCCTGGTATCTCTCTAAGAGTCGAAGGCAGTTGGTGTGGAATAATCTCTCCCAGAGACCCCTTTATATAGTGTTTAGAAAACCTAGGGATAGGGTTCAAAACCCTAAAGGGCCGAAAAGAGCAACGGCGCGATTTCTGGGCTCAACACGGTCCGTGTCGAAACAACACGGTCCGTGTTGGACTCCAGAAAGTCCAAACATTCGGCCCACGGTCAACACGGACCGTGTTGACCCCAATTCGGTCCGTGTTGGGCTGATTTTTTCACATAAATCAGTTTCCAACTTTTCTAAACCTGATACAATATCATTTAGGTTACATACATTGTTCCAGGGCACTGACTTGTGTGACCCAGTAGGACCAAATAATATAGTTGTAATTAAACATATTTAATTACTAATTATAGAGGTTTCTAGCAAGACATATAATTACTATATTACTTTGGTTTAATCTCCATGTGTATCGAACATTGTCGGGACATTCCCAACACTCCCGTCCTCTTGGAACGGGGCTTTGACCACTGGTAGCTATTGATCGCCATTTCCTCAATCAAAGTTTGAAGTTCCGCCACTGTTTTGGACATGATGTTGCCTCCCGCCGCCGCCAAGATGTTGGCCCTCAAGTTGTCATCCACCCCATTGTAGAAAGCTTGTATCGGGACCCATGGTTCGAAACCATGGTGGGGGCATTGACGTAAGAGGTCCTTAAACCTCTCCCATGCTTTATAGAGGGACTCATCCGGCTCTTGGACAAATGTTGAAATTTGATTCCGTAGGCTCGTCAACTTGCTAGGAGGAAAGTACTTCGTCAAGAATACGCTAGCAAGTTGGTCGAAAGTGGTGATGGCGGAGCTTGATGGAAGAGAGTCCAACCGCCACCGCCACCGCCAGACATGGCGTTCTTTCGCTTGGAGTTTTCTTCTTGCTTTCTCCGGGCGTGCTCTAACTTTTGCTTTTTTCGCCGGGAGCGAAAGGTTCTTTCGATTTCAGGATCAAACTCGAAGAGTGGAGCTTTTTGCATGCACGTAGAGTAAACCTGGCAAGACAAAACCAAAACACCAAGGAAAATCAAAACAGAAAATAAATGACTTAGGCAACCTTAGGGTATTCGTTGAATGGCTGGCTAGGGACAAAGTCCCCGGCAACGACGCCAAAAACTTGATAGGTCGCAAGTGCATGGGTGAAATTGTAGCATGAATCAAGGTCGTTCCCACAGGGACTTTTCCTTTCAACGCACTGAACTAGCCTCCTAGTTGATTGCTAAGTCGATCGGGTTTTTGTTTAGAATAATCTAATTCTATTTCTATTCACTACTAAAGGCAAACAATAAACTATTAACACAATTCACAAGATGAAATCAATATGACAAAAACGTTCAGGGGATAAAACCTAAGTCACTCTATGGATCAAACAAGTGGATTGAACATATATGTCACTAATTTGGTACATTTTAGGGTCGATAATTGCATAAATTATTCCGCAATGAGATTTTGCCACTAAAGAGCCTGGATATTCCTCAAATGTGGATCTTCCTCCGGGTCTAAAGAGCCTGGATATAAGCCACAACATGATATACGGGTCACTCCCAAACCGGCTCGGGCAACTTCCCTTGCAGACCATTGATGTGAGCTTCAATCAACTTTGTGGGCCCATACCAAACTGGCGGCGATTGAAGAGGTTCAGCCCCGCCAAGTTTTCCAACAACAAGTGCTTGTGTGGCCCTCCTTTGGCAGCTTGCAACTGAGTACTTGGAATGGATGTTTGTGACCAGCAGAGGAAAATTTGATTCAGATTCATAAAGTCAATGCTAAATTGAAAATTGCATACCAATATAAACGATACAGCTATATATATTGCAATACATAATTCTATTATTAGAATGTTTTAATCCTTATGTTAATTCTGAAGGTCCCTATACGTTCTTCAGGAAATCAAATAATGTACAAAGATGTACTGTTTATGGCTTCGAGCCGAGTGGGTTTTTTTTTCACTGTTTGTCTTGATCGTTGATCTACACATAATAGTGCGATCAAATTAATAAAGAATGTCATATGGAAGCAGGACATGAGGGACTCGTCAACCCATACTTTATTTAGGCAAACGCCGCCCCTTTTTTACTATTATCGCCCACCCAAAAAATATTTTTATCCCTCATATATTTCATCTCTCTTCCCTCTCCTCTCACTCTCCTCTCATTCTCCCCTCACTATCCCTAACATTTTCTCTCTAAAATTTTGATTTATTTTTGAAATTTAACCTAAAATGTCAAGAGAAGGTGATAATTCAAATGAAGAGGAAGAGGTTAGTTTATAAATTTTAATTTTGAAAAAATTTAAAAAAAAATAAAAATTTCCAGAAAATCGGCCGGTGCCGAGCCCAGAATGGCCGATGTCTGGCGGCGTTGCCGCGCCCAGATCTGGGCGGTGCCGTGCAGACTGTATGGCAACCGCCATGGTGTTGCCGCACGTTCTGCACGGCAGCGCCGCGGCGCCGCCCAGATCTTGGCGTGGCAACGCCGCTGGCCGTCGGCCATTCTGGACGCGGCACCGGCCGATTTTCCGAAATTTTTTTTAATTTTTTCAAAATATTTATAAAATGTTAATATTATTATTTATGTATAATATGTTAATATTATTTATTTATTTATTTATAATATTATTATTAAGGTAATCAATGTTGTTAATTATAATTGTTATGTTAATTATGTTAAAATTTTGTTAATTAATATTATTATAATAAGTTGTTTATAAGTATTGTTATTATTATTATAGTATGTTAATTATGCTAATTATTATTGTTAATTTTATTTATAATATTATTATTAAGGTAATGAATGTTGTTAATTATAATTATTATGTTGATTATGTTAAAATTGTGTTAATTAATATTATTATAATAAGTTTTTTGTAAGTGTTGTTATTAATAATATTAAGTGTTGTTAATATTATTATTTATTTATTTATAATATTATTATTAAGATAAATAATGTTGTTAGTTATTGTTATTATGTTAATTATGTTAAAATTATTAATATGTTGTTATTATTTATTTATTTATAATATTACTATTATTATTATTATGTTAATTAATATTAGAAATGTATGTTAATTATTAATGTTAAAGCTATTATTATTAATAGGAATTCCTAGTATCCCAGTTATTATTAGTATAATAATAATTGTTTCTATTGTTTGTAGGTTTTTTTGGATGACTTTGGCGTGGACGACGTTGATTATTCCACTCATTTTGTAACGCAAAATGTTTTTGAGAGTATTGAAGCATTGCAAGAATGGGCCACTGGAGTAGCTGCGGGAATAGGTTTTAGGTTTGTACGGGCTTCGTATAAGAGAAAAGATGCAGAGAGTCCGTTAATGTGCTACTTGAAGTATTGGAGGTACGGAAAATGTCGTGAGAAATTGAATGATCTCGATGATGCGGCTCGTCGGAGTACGTCAACGAAGGCGTGCCAATGTAAATTCGCCATTGTTGTGTGGACTCGCAATGAAACGGAATGACGAGTTCGTGTGTGCGACGGTGACCGGGGGAAGCACAATCATGCCTTCATCGTGTACAAGGAAGGGAAGGTGAAATGTGTTTGTGTCGGGTTGCCACCTCTCAACGAACGCCGAGATCAACGTCACGTCGATGTGGTCGTACATCAACTCCATCAAATTGGTTATTTGGATCCTTCCCAGTGTAGCCTGGCATGCGAGATCCATCCTGGACTGTACTGACCTCAATTCCTTCAACGCATTCTTCTTCGTCACACAATCAAGAACAACATGGGGCGAATGCTCGCGACCCTCCCATATTACTCGAGCAATATGACCTCCAAAGCTCGGTATAACTGAGGGTATTGTAGGTCCCCCGGGCACGTTACCATCAATCTTCCAGGAGTTGTCGCTGCTTCGCCTCCTCTTACGATATTCGCTCTGGACCCGGCTTCACCGATGCGTAATCGCTTCCCTGCCCACCCTGTCGAATTGGGGCAAACTTCCCCGCTGCATCCCTCATCGGCATGAAACCTGTTGGCCTGGAAACTGGCTCACTAGGTGGCACGACTGAAGTCGGGATCATCTGCATCTCGGGCTCCCCTGTCTCATCGTCCCCCGATGTTTCAGTGCCGGTTGACTCATCCATGGCTTGGTTGAGATGATCAACGAAATCTCGCGTTGTCTGTCTCCCCATGTCGTCGGGCTGGCCGCCCGCTGCATCACCTGCATCCGTACCACGACCAGCACGGCGAGTTGACGCAGTCACATTGCGTCTGTGGGGGTCCCCAGACTCACCCCCCTCCAACCACTCACAAGTCGATTTGTCCGGTCCAGAAACCCTCGACCCTTGCCCTTCCCTACCATTTTAGATCACCTGCAAAATGAAGACATATATAACATAATAATCATTTTAACCGCAAGAATATGCGCAAATGGGTTAACGTGTGTTGGTTAACTAAGTCGTGTCACGAGGCAAGAGGATCTTGTTATTGTCCAAGGAGAGTGTGTTGGTTAACTGTTAATCTATGGCTGAAAAAGACTTTCATTAGCCGTACCGACTTCTCGTTTATTTGTTTGGTTCCCCAAAAGTAACGCACTGTCAGCAGTGAAATTGCGCGAGGTCTACAGTGCTCTGGGAGTTAAAAGCGTCTCAGATTCGGTACAACGCAATGTTTCTATTGTGTAGCCTGGTGGCCAACAAGACAAGGCGGATCTGAAAGAGAATCTAGTAGTGAAGGGTCTAATACAAATCGTGTTGGGCTTTCTTGCATGTAAGATTCACAGGTCCATCAAAGCATTGAATTTGCATCATCGTTCAATGCTTTGATGGACCTATGAATCGTACATGCAAGAAAGTCCAACACGATTTGTACCAGACCCTTCACTACTAGCTTTTCTTTCAGATCCGCCTTGTCTTATTGCCCACCAGGCTGCACAATAGAAACATTGCATTGTACCGAATCTGAGACGCTTCTAACTTCCAAAGTACTGTAGACCTCGCGCAATTTCACTACTGACAGTGCGCTACTTTTTGGGAACCAAACAAATAAACGAGAGTCGATGCGAGGCATTGGTTAACCTTCTCAGCCATACATTAACAGGTTACAACACACACTCTCTTTGAACACTAACATGACCCAAAACTCAACCTCTTTTTATGACGCATCCAACTAACTTACTAGAACTATACATTAACATAATTGTTATCCTAAACTACCATCACAAATAACCTATTTACTTACGTATCAACTAGTTGTTGAGTAACTAAGTCATTAAATGGATGTGACATAACTATTTATATAATTTATGTCTTCATTTGGAGTTACAAGTACATAAGGTAACAATTAAGTTGGATTATGAATAAATTACCCATACCAACTTTATACGCCAACTCACTTTACTAATAACAACCAAAATCATCCAAACTCAACATCCTTTTAACACAACTACATATAAACTATTCGGAATATATACCCTAAACCCTAAACTTAATCCTACATCACAATTTCAATTTTTTCTAACACAATTAATCACTAATAGTAACACATGCTTAATCACTAATATTAACGCATCAAATATTAACTACGAATCACTAATATTAATCACTAAAAATTGTTATATTAACACATACTTAACAATAATATTAATATTAACAATATTAATATTAATTTAATTTTCATAACACAATATTAATAATAATAATACAATTAATCACTAATAATTAGACCTGGCAATTTCTGACCTGACCCGATAACCCGACTCGAACCCGCCCGAAATGTCTGGGTTTTGAACACGATTTTTTCAACTAAACCCGAAGTATACCGAACCCGAAAATTAGCGGGTCAAACCCGACCCGCCTGTTTAACCCGAAAATTTAACTTTTTGAGTTAAACTTTAGTAAAATTTGTGACTTTGCATTCAAATTTTTAACTATTAAACTATAAGCGCAATTTATTTATTTGTTGTTTCTCTTATTTAAGTTAAAATAGTTACAATAATCTATCATTGCTAGAAGATAATCATATTTTATTATGTATACTGCACAAAAAGTAGTATTTAGAGACCATATTTTAAAAAGAAAAAGTGAAAAAAGGTCGCAATCATAACCCATTGGGTTGACCCGAAACCGAAATACACCGGCCGTATTTTCCCGAACCCGAAATACACCCGACCCGTATTTACCCGAACCCAATATACGACCGACCCGAAACCGCTCGCCCGACCGAATTGACAGGTCTACTAATAATTATCATATTAACACATGATTAACAATAATATTAATAATAACAATATTAATTAATTATCATATTTAATAATAACAATAATATTAATATTAACAATATTATTATTATTCTAATTTTTATAACACAATATTAGTAATAATAATACAATTAATCACTAATAATTATCATATTAACACATGATTAACATTAATATTAATAATAACAATATTAATAATTATCATATTTAATAATAACAATAATAATATTAATAAAATTAATATTTAATTTTAATTTATTGTTTAAAAAAAAAAAAAAATTCGGATTGCATTTGTATGCGTTAAGCGCAGCCGGACCTTTTTTTTTATTTTTTTTCGTTTTTCTTCAAATTTAAAAATTACAAAACATAAAACCACTAATTCAAAACACAAATTCGAAACATACCTCAAATTTGTCGATTCAATCGCGGTATGAGGGTGGTTTGTGGTGGTCGTTGGTTGAGAGCGTTTTCTAGAAAGATAAACTAGAGAGAAGGTGAAGAGTGAAGTTATGAGGTTCAAGGGCAGTGATTGGAAATATTATGCGAAAGATGGGCGACAATAATAAAAAGGGGGGCGACGAAAAGCAAGCAGGTTAATTTATAAGGAATGTTACACTTTAACATCTAATAATTTGGGATATTGATCAATAATATCATGTACAAAACTCATAAATGATAATATGTATACATTATCTATGGATATCCAAATTTTACAATTTTAAGCTGAGTTGGCACAAAATAAGTTTAATATTTGAGAAAGAATGTCATGTCACTTTACTCTCTGGTTGCCATGTAGGATTATAGCGAGTCAACTTCGACCAAACTCATTCACATTGCGTGGAAGTGATGGAACGCACTTAGGTCCATAATACAATATATTACCATCTAATATTTTTGTATAGGATATTATTATCCATATGATATTATAGTTCAATATTCTTTCTTTAAATTTGAATATTACGAGTAAAAGATTAACATTATACAATTTATACATAGTATTAAATTGTAAAATTCAATTAAATCGTTATTATTTTCAATTTAATGTATAAGAATATAGTTTTTATCCTAGCGCAAGATGCTTCATAAATATTTTGTGTAAATGCTCATTATTTTTCAAAGACTAGGGACTTGTTTGGTTCAAAAAGAGAAGTAAAATGAAATGAAACTCAATCCATGGATGAACGGAATGATACTTATTCTTTGATATTACATGTTTGGTTTATTAAAAATTAAAATCAATCAATATCAATCTTTTTGTTGAATATAAATACTAAATAAAGTCATATTACTATTATCATCTTTATTGTTAATCTTGAGAATAATAATATAAAATACGAAAATGATAAACATTTTGACGCAAGATGGTTCTTAAACATCTTGACGCAAGATGGTTCTTAACCATCTTGCATTTTTCCTAAATCACCAATAAAGTTAAATATCAATGTATTTAAATCATTCTAAATGTATGTTTTGTTATTTTCAGGGTTACTACAACTTATAAACAATTTAAAAATAAATATTTGTTTATATTTATTTCATAAATATAAAACTATGTATAAAATGTGCATTTTCTACTATGATTGATAAAATTAGCCTATTATTATATTTTTCGACCTAGCTAATAAATATTATATTATTATAATTGATAAATATATAATTATTAAAGAAATTATTAATACATGTTACAAAAATTTGAAATATGACCAATTCAAGATGGTTAAGAACCATCTTGAGTCAAGATGGTTATAATGGTCCTATAAAATATTAGTAAACATAAGTTGATATCTTTAAATATCAAATTCCATTTGAAAATCTTGAGCCAAACATGCTCTGATATATTTCGTAGACACAAACTTGAGGTTTAACAAGACAATGAATACATTGATACTATGGCCCATAACATCAGAACTAGGACACCTATAGTGTTTTGAATTTGGTGGACAGCATTCAACATTTAAAACCCAGTGTGAAGGCCATAATCTAACCTTGAGACGTTATCTTCCCCTATCCACCACACAATCTCACAGTGACACACACTAGCAGAAGCCTAATCCATGGCAACTCTACGCTTCACAGTTCCACCATCCCCCATCTCCACTCTTCCCAGAAAACCCCACTCCGCCCAACTCCACGGCGTCTCTCTTCAGCCCACCTCACACAGACACCGATCTCAGTCACCACTCTCCCTGGTGTGCTCTGCCTACAAGGTGGTGATCGAGCACCAGGGCGCAACCACCGAGCTCCAGGTCGATGAAGACGAGACCATCTTGTCTAAGGCACTCGACACAGGGATGGATGTCCCCCATGACTGCAAGCTCGGTGTCTGCATGACTTGCCCTGCCAAGGTTCTCAGCGGGACTGTTGATCAGAGCGATGGCATGCTCAGTGATGATGTCGTCGAACGTGGGTATGCTCTTTTGTGCGCTGCTTATCCTCGCTCTGATTGTACTATTAGAATCATCCCCGAGGATGAGCTTCTCTCTCTCCAACTTGCTACTGCTAATGACTGATTCTGTTTCCGTTATGTGTATATTTGTGCCTTCTGATCCAGCTGCTTGTTTCACTTTCAATTCTCATGTATCAGTGCGTTAATTAGATAATAGTAATGAGAAATAGTCTTCATTTTTTGTTTATTTCTGCTATAGCAGAGATCCCAAATGAAAAACATTGATTCCACTGGCTAGATGTACCAATGGTGATTACATTCTCTGCAATTTCTGGTTAATTTCAATACTTAACATATGTCCTGATTCATCATGAACTCTCCACCATTACATTAAATTTGCTCTAGTAGTGTTTATGAGACTCAGAAGTATCATTTCTGGCAAAAGATGCACCATGTCTGGGTGGCAGTGGCACAAACAGACGACAGTATATAGTCGAATTATCGATATAATATTTGAGTTGATATCCTTACTGCTCACTTGCAAGGGAGTAAGGGGTAACTGCAGAGACACTTGTTGTGACTGAACTCATATGGACTCAGCTGCTTCAATGCCGGGCTTGATGGGATCCTTCCACATAGACGGTTATAGCTGACATTAAAGTATTGCAGCTGCAGCCGACCCACTTGTTTTGGGAGTGACCCATATATCTCATTGTGACTAATATCCAAGTATTTAAGCCCCAGAGGAAGATCCACATTTGAGAAATCAAACTTGAAATGGTTACGGCCTAGATATACAGCTTCCAGTTTAGTCTTCTTCTTCCCGAACAAAAATGATGCATCTCCTGTCAGCCGATTCATTGACAGGTCTATCGTCTTTACATTGGCCTCGCCAAGGGATCTGGGGATTGGGCCAGTTAGTCGGTTCTGAGATAAAAGGAGCATCATTCCTGGGTTCTTCAGGTTGCCGAAGGTGGCTGGGATGGGACCGGCGAGATGGTTAGTTTGGAGGTCGAACCAGGTGACTTGTGTTAGACGAGACAGAGAAGGTGGGATATGGCCGGACAAGCGGTTGGTGGAGAGGTCTAGTTGGGTCAATTGCTCCAGCTGACCAAGGCTGTTGGGTATTGGACCGGTGAGCTTGTTAAGGCTGAGGTCAAGATACGTGAGGTTGGTGAGTTGGCCAAGGGTTGAGGGGATCGGACCAGAGAAGCCATTAATGGTAAGGGCGAGATAAGTGAGGTCCTTGAACTGGCCTATGAAATCAGGGATTTCACCAGTAAGCTGGTTGTAGCTAAAAACAAGGTGCTGGAGGTTGGTGAGCCGTGCTAACGCCCGGGGGATGGGACCAATGAGATTGGCGTCTATAGACAAGTGCTCAAGGGAAGTAAGGCCCCCAATAGCAGATGGGATTTCATGGCTTGTGTTGAGTGTGGACATGAGAGAAATGGAGAGAAAGGTGACCCGACCGTTGGTGTCACACTTGACACCTGACCAGTTGCAGCAGGAAGGGTTGGTGATCGGGTTCCAGTCCGAGAAGTCGACGCCCGCTGGGTGGAAGTGGTTCTTGATTTTGAGGAGGGCCTTCTGATTGCTTGGGTTGCAGAATTCTGCTGATGAAAGAGGGAGGAAGAATGCCAAGGGAAGAAGAAGCAAACAGAGGGAAAGTTTGGGACCAGACAGTATCCATATTTTGCTCAAGCCTCGAGCTTCTTACTGGTAGAATTTGCTGCAATATAGAAAGAGGTCATTATCAGACTGGAGAATTAAATATCTGCAAAGCGATAAAAGCACATACCGCATTTGCTGTTGGTGCTCTCACCATTATTGAAAGTTGACAATGTGACATTATCTACATCCATGATCGGTCCCGACTTCCCAACAATGAACAATATATGTTCAAGTACAAATTAAAGACAGAGACTTAAAGGGGAACTGCAATCCATCCAAAGTAAGCAGAATTTTAACCATTGACAAATGAGTTTTTGAGTTACATAGTTTAAGGCTGGAACTCAAAACAACGATACAGTAACATTCATATATCTCAAAAATTCAAATCTACAAAGCCATTCCACCTCTGACCTCACCAGTATTTATATTTTTTCCTGTACCTGAAAACTGGACAAGTATTTCCTCAAAGACAACTGCTAAAACAAGAATCAGTAAACGTGGCTCTTCCCCTTCAACATGAAGCTTTTTTCACTTTAATCTACACCGAATTACAGTACAAACCCTCATCATAAACACATATACCATGTCCCAGGAAAGGCCCCTTTTTTCTACAAACAAAATGAGCTAATTGCTCAAGATATCACAAGCCATGGTTTCATAATCAGTGAGAAGTATATGTTGTCAACCACAACAGCCTCCTTGTGCTGGTTTAACCTCTGGTCCGGGGACAAGAATCTGTGTTCCTTTAAGAAGTGCTGCATTAGTCGTTGCATCTAAATCACCATTGGCTGTAAGGTTCTTCTTGCCAACTATTCGGTAAATCTCAGTCAGAACAGTTAAGAATGCAGTCTCAACATTAGTGGAATCTAGAGCTGATGTTTCCATGAAGAAGAGGTTCTCCCTTTCAGCAAACTCTTTTGCATCTTCAACTGGAACTGCTCGAAGAGAAGCCAAGTCACACTTGTTGCCAATGAGCATGATTACAATGTTCTTATCAGCATGCCCTCTCAATTCTTCTAGCCATCTGGCAATGTGATCAAATGATTGGCGCTTGGTCATGTCGTACACCAACATTGCTCCCACTGCACCTCTATAGTATGCACTTGTGACTGCTCGATACCTGAATAGAGAGATGATATTAGACTAGAACTGAACAGCACATAAGTTTGTAAAGGAAAATGTTATAATGACTATAAGAATGCTCAGGACTCAAAAGTCACTGTGCTACACTGCCAAACCATTAATACCAATTACCAACTATAGACAGACTAGATGAGTATGAAATAAGCAGGTTGGCACAGCACAGGCCAATCCAGGTTAACCAACCCTGAGGGGCACTAACTCAGCCTAATTGACCCAGGTCAGGTTGGCCCAGCTCCCTAATGGGATTGATGAAGGACTGATCAGATCCTTGCACTCAGCACCATTTTGCCTTTCTCAACTCTTCCACGAAACCCTTTCGAGCAATCTACCTCCCCTCAAATCCACCACTGGCTTCCATAAACTGAACTGAATCATATTTAACTTAACCTAACCTTGATCCAGGCTTCGTAGGACCAGTTCACAGACTACCACTGCCTAAATAAGCCATCTTGAGCAGCACATGCAGAGGCTTCATCTAAGTTTGATGTAGAGAAGGGGAAGGGGACCCTTCCTAAACCAAATGTGTCCTCAATCAATTCAGTTATATGCTAGGAAAAAAAATACAAGGAGCAATATGATTGAAATATCTGAGCAAAATACTGAAGCTGATTATCACATCACGTCATGGTTTTCATCAACAGTACGGAGCTGATATCATATGCAACTATGCAAGTGGTTCACAATTATCAATTGAGCATACAGCAGCAACAAAGCAGGTGCAAAATCACCAGCTGAATCTACAATCTAGGGCAGCAACAGTTAAGATGAAAGATCGAAGACAATTTTAGGACACGTGCAATAGTAGTAGTTTTGAGTAGGGCTTATCATCGATAAAACTACACAAACATTCTTCCATCACTGCATCAGTCTTCACAGCATGAAATCCTAAGATTCCAGTGAAAACAGATTCCTTCATTGAATATGTCAGGGGAAGGAGGGTAACGAATCTCCAGAGCCTATGTCAAAATTTAGCCAAAGGCTGGATGTAGTCGGGTATATGTTTTGTTCTCAAGTGATTTACAGTTTACAGCCAGTTTCAAGCAACAACAATTTTTACAGCCACAGGAGATAATTATTTGTTACCTAGACATACAGACACAACAAGAAGGCAGATAAAACAGACTGTCAAATCTAACAGTGCCACCAAATTTGTAAGGATGTTCATTCAACTTTTCCGCATAAACATCTTCTATTAATGGTAATCAAATCTCATTCTTCCATTTCTGGCAAGGAACACTACAGGCAAACCAATAACATCCCTGAAAGGGCTACATTATGTAGCTTGTCTGAGGATTACAAAGTGTGTATACCATGAATCCATATTCAGACACTTGGAAGTCATACAGTGCATAATATTAAACCTAAAGAGAACAACAATAGTTACAACTACATGACAAGGTCAAACCCTCCAAAATACATCAACATATGAACACTGCCACTTTATACCAATAATTTGATGCATGAAAAACTTCCAAGATAGACACAAACTAAAAAGCATTTATTCAACTAGACAACAGTCAAACCTCATATAACCCTAAAGGAATGAAAATCCACAAATACAACAGTAAAGATCATGCGACCAACCTAGAAAGATGTCTACTTATATCTGAATAAAACAATATGCTGCAAAGAGTATCGTCTTTTGTAATAAGCAAATAGCGGGGACAAATGAAAAGGAAGATGAACCTTTCTTGGCCAGCGGTATCCCATATCTGAGCTTTGACGGTCTTCTGATCGATAACCAGGGTTTTTGTCTGAAATTCAACCCCGATCGTTGCTTTTGAATCCACGCTAAATTCATTTCTAGCAAATCTGGCCAAAAGTTGGGATTTACCAACAGCCGAATCACCAATCAATACCACTTTAAACACATAATCGATCTTTTGATTAAAATCTCCGTAAAGATTCGACATTCTCTTTACGATCAATAATCTCACAAAAATACCCAACAATCACTAACTCTTTCCTAAACAAATCCTTTCTAAACAGCTGCTTATAAAATCTTGAATGATCCCGAGCTATCGAGAAATTAAGATTTCTAACACAGTCGAATTGAAGCAAAATTCGACGGTGCAATCAACTTCAACTTTCCGATTGAGATCGGGGTCAATTTTGTTGGGTTACCCGATAGATCTCGGAATAGGGTTAGGGTTTCGCGAGGAAGTAAGATCGATTCTGAATTTGCCGAGAAATTGGAGAGAGAAAGATGGTGGGTGGGAACGAAGGGGGGAGGGAAACATCAACGGCTGAAGCGGGGCCAATTAACCGCTTTGTCAAAGACATCAAACCTTTATTTATGTTTTTCTTATTCTTTTCTAGCTAGTTGAAAATATTTTTTTTTCTTTAATACATTCCTAACCAGTTGAAAATGAAAGAAACAATTGACAAAGCTCCCTACAGGATGACCACTCAGACCAACTTCTATTTTTTTTTTTTTTTTGGCCCCGTCTTTGATTTCCATCTTGCCTTCTTTACTTGGTGATAAGATCCGCAACAGTTTGTTGACCCAAAAAGAAAAATAATATCAGGATTATTTAATCTATCATACATGAATGTATAGATACATAATAGTTAATTTTTGGACATTATGGTTTTGAATGGTTCAAAATTTTAATTGAAGAAATATTAGTATTTGATAAACAAGAGCTTCAACAGTATTTTAAGCAACATTTTGTATATCTGTCAACTTTTCCTTTTAGTAGCTGGTTTGATTGGAAGAATCCAAATGGAACTTGATACATTTGGGGAACAAGTTCTCATACTCAGTCTTGTTCTAATAACATGTGAAATTATTTCAACCAAAAGCTTAAACTCATAGTTGAAGGCCTAATAATGGTTTTATACTCTAACACGAAACTTTTAGTTGAGGTTGTTCGATATGATATCAAAACCCATGCTGAGTAAGAGGTCTCAAATTTGAATCTCAACACACCTCACGTTTATTTGCATAAGGGCTTTGTATCATCCATGCTTCAAGCCTAAACGCATTCGCGCGATGTTAGGATTAGCAAAGCTTGTATTGCTTTCTTGGTTTCTTTGTTTCTTTATCTTGTTTCTTGGTTTGTTAGGTATGGGAAGTTAGCTATATAAAGCCTTCCTTCCCTTCATTTGTAGTAGAAGTTGAGATTGTATTTTCTATCAATAAACAACATTTCTCTAAATCTCAACTTTCTCCTTCTCTATCTTTTCCAGTTTCAACATATTGGACTGGAATTTAACATGGTATCAGAGCCCGGGTGGCTACTGATCTGAACATCTCTCTCTCTCTCTCTCTCTCTCTCTCTCTCTCTCTCTCTCTCTCAAAACGAGAGGAGAGTTTCCAGAAATCATCTTCCTTCTTCTTCTCCATCATAATCTGGTATCATCATCATCTTCCATCATCAACACTGCCACTCCCTTCTTCCTCCACCGCCGATTCACTCCTCCATCAATTCCACAATCTTTCTTTATCATCAACCGCCGCAACTGGCGGCGGCGCCGCCTTCCCCGTCCCAAAATGACGCTCCGGCTGAGATCCTGCATCGTTATCCTCTTCTCCGCCGTCGTCATCCTGAGCGCCACCGCCGGGGACGACCTGATAGGGAAGCTGCAGTAGCTTCGATTGGAGTCCCCGTCGCATTTGATCCGGCTGAACGACGACCTCCTCGGCGCGACTTTCTTGGATCTTGAGCTCGAGACGACGTCTAGAATATTCGAATTCATCTTCAAATGTCTTGCTCTTGGTGACAATACTCTTCCTGAGAAGGGAATCGGAGAAAATGCGAATCAATTGTGTGGGACCCGGGAAAATACCCGTGGTATCCCTCGCGGTAAACAGCGAGTCAAAAGGGGTGTCTTTTCTTTGAGAAGATTTGCTTGAATTTCCGTTTAAATAAATTAAAACTAAAACTCAAGTAAACTCCCTTTTTTTAGATTTTATTAAATTTTGAGAATTTTATTTATTCAGAAAGTGAATAGAAAATAAAAAAAAAATGAAAAAGAAACGAAAAAAAGGACAAACAGAGAATCCCGGGCCTGGGCTCGGGACGAGTTACTGTAGTAATACCTGCAGGTATTGTGAGTCAGTGACCCCGAAAGAAAAAAGGGTCCCGGGCCTGGAAATCAGATCCGAGGCGCGGGTCTGACCGAAATACCGCGTGTATTCCATCGCCCGACCTCGGGATCTATTTCGAGACAAAAATCTTTTTTCAGATTAGCTTCCTGAAACAGAAAATAAAATACGAAAGAAAAGAAATAAAAGCGAAAAGAAATAAAAAAGAAAAAAAAGGAAGAAGATTCAAACCCGGGACCGAGGTCCTGTCTACGCGATACCTGCAGGTATCGTGGGTCGGGAATCCAGAAGAGAGAGTCGCCAATTAATTTTTGAACGAGAATTAATAAACTCGGAAGAAAAAAAAAGAGACTCCACAAACCACGAACCACGAGATTCGGATCCGGGGGTAAGGTTACGGATTCGAGAATAAAAATTCTCGAATCCGCCCGTTCAACGAACGGACTTTACTAAGCCGGTTAAATAAAAAGAAAGAAGAGGAGGAGGAGAAGAAGAGAGTAGAACGGAGTATTAATTATTGTAATTAGTGTTATTTAGTTACATACAAATGCGATAATAAAGCGAGAAATAAATACAAGAAATAAAAGAATTAAATACAAGCGTACCTTGATTCACGAACAATCCATATTATTTAGGTCGAGTTTAGGGTTAGCTCAAATTACAAGATAATATGAATAAAGAAAGGATAGAGAAAGAGAAAACAAATAAAATGCCAATTAAGTGTATGCAAAAATGAGAGAAATAATGGGGGAGAAGAGAAGATGAAATCACCAAGTGTCAATACGCCAGGGTGATTTCGGTGTCCGGTTGAAGTGGAAATGGTTGGGGTTTTTATAGGAGGAATGAAGGTTGAGAATTAGGTTAAAATGAGGGGGAAAGTGCGGCATAATACCGCCTAGTATCAGAGGCCCAGCTGCGCAGATCGATTAAGGCACGCATTTCGAGGCGTCTGAGTCGAGCGAGAACCCGCCCACAATACTGCAGCATCTTTGGGCTTTGAGGCGCCACCGCTGCGTTTCCCTAGGTCAGCGCGCTTCCCGAGGTAAACCGGGTCGGGCCTGACCCGCCCAAATACCTGCCGGTATGCTGGGCCTGGGAGAAGCCCAGTTGCACGCTTTCCGAGGTGGGCCCGCTTCCCGAGGTCAGCACGCTTCCCGAGGCAACCCGGCCCGACCCGACAGAATACCTGCCGGTATGCTGGGCCTGGGAGAAGCCCAGTTGCACGCTTTCCGAGGTGGGCACGCTTCCCGAGGCAACCCGGCCTGACCCGACAGAATACCTGCCGGTATGCTGGGCCTGGGAGAAGCCCAGTTGAACGCTTTCCGAGGTGGGCACGCTTCCCGAGGTGACCTGGGTCGGGCATAACCCATCAGAATACCTGCAGGTATGCCCATATCCGGGTTGCAGTCCTGCTTTGGGCCGCGTGCCAGGCTTTACTTTTTTGAGCTGTTTCGATTGGGCTTTTTTTTTGTGATGGCTTTTTTTGGGGGGGGTTTCTTCATCTTTTTTGCATTTCAAAATTCTTGGCATTTTCCTAAAATAAAATAAAGATAAAATAAAAAATAATAAAATTACATAATTATAAGACACTTTTTGGGTGTCTACAGTTAGCCCCCACTTTGATCGAGTCTGAGTTAGACGATGATCAAAGTATTGCTTGGAGGTCTTCAATATTTCCGATGTTGCTCACATGTACTTCAGTCTCTCCCGATGTCGTTCGAATGTAGTTCAGTCTCTCCCGATGTCGTTCAAATGTAGTTCAGTCTTTCCCGATGTCGTTGAAATGTAGCTCAGTCTCTCCCGATGTCGTTGAAATGTAGCTCGGTCTCTCCCGATGTCGTTGAAATGTAGCTCAGTCTCTCCCGATGTCGTTGAAATGTAGCTCGATCTCTCCCGATGTCGTTGAAATGTAGCTCGGTCCCGATGTCGTTGAAATGTAGCTCGGTCTTTCCCGATGTTGTTGAAATGTAGCTCGGTCTCTCCCGATGTCGTTGAAATGTAGCTCGGTCTCTCCCGATGTCGTTGAAATGTAGCTCGGTCTCTCCCGATGTCGTTGAAATGTAGCTCGGTCTCTCCCGATGTCGTTGAAATGTAGCTCAGTCTTTCCCGATGTCGTTGAAATGTAGCTCAGTCTTTTCCGATGTCGTTGAAATGTAGCTCAGTCTCTCCCGATGTCGTTGAAATGTAGCTCCGTCTTTCCCGATGTCGTTGAAATGTAGCTCGGTCTTTTCCGATGTCGTTGAAATGTAGCTCGGTGTCTCCCGATGTCGTTGAAATGTAGCTCGGTCTTTCCCGATGTCGTTGAAATGTAGCTCGGAAAATTTGTCGAAACCGGGACGATACCTGGCGGTATGGTATGATTCGGACTCGAGGCAGATCCAGATCTGCTCTCGGGTCTCTTTCGCTCGGTCTTGGGGGAGACTCATGCCAGGCGGTATGGTCTCGGGTTCAGACCCAAGGTCGTCCTATTCGGGTCAATCTTTGTATGACCGGGGGCAGCCTCATAACTGCTTGTATGGTCTGGGGTTTGGGTCTTGGTTCCGGTTCGAGAATTTTTAGAGTATCCCAATGAGCATGTGTGGCATAGGAGATCGGAAGTCCTGGTAAGCCTTTCAAACTCATATTTTTTGCGTGGTCTTGGTATCCCGTATGCATGCTTTATACCAACCTTGTCATGTATTGAGGCCCAAAACTTTTTGTTGTTTCTTGTGTCGTCAAATTTTTAGAGTTTAACGTTGAGATTAATTAATAATCTCGAGGTTTTTCTCATAAAAATTCGATGTCATGCCTCCAGGCTGTTGGGAATGTCCCGACAATGTTCGATATACACGGAGATTAAACCAAAGTAATATAGTAATTATATGTCTTGCTAGAGACCTCTATAATTAGTAATTAAATATGTTTAATTACAACTATATTATTTGGTCCTACTGGGTCACACAAGTCAGTGCCCTGGAACAATGTATGTAACCTAAATGATATTGTATCAAGTTTAGAAAAGTTGGAAACTGATTTATGTGAAAAATCAGCCCAACACGGACCGAATTGGGGTCAACACGGTCCGTGTTGGGACACCACGGTCCGTGTTGATCGTGGGCCGAATGTTTGGACTTTCTGGAGTCCAACACGGACCGTGTTGTTTCGACACGGACCGTGTTGAGCCCAAAAATCGCGCCGTTGCTCTTTTCGGCCCTTTAGGGTTTTGAACCCTATCACTAGGTTTTCTAAACACTATATAAAGGGGTCTCTGGGAGAGATTATTCCACACCAACTGCCTTCGACTCTTAGAGAGATACCAGGGTGATTTCCTGAGTTCCTCTCTCTTTTAGTTTGCAGTTCTAGTTTCAGGAAACACTATTAGTTTCCTGAAACAATCTCACATACATCTTAGATTGAGATTCGTCTCGATCGGGTCGATCTAGCAATCGGGTTCCTGGAGTGCTGCGTGGACTTTTCAGTAGAGGATTTCAGCATTGGAATCTGGAGGAGGGTTTCAGCATTGGAATCAGGAAGGTCAACCTCTTCTTCAGCAGGAATTAGCGATCAGGTATAATTACTAAAGCCTCTGCAGTTGTTATGATTAATTGTTTATAACTGTTATAATATTCCGCCAATTAATCTGTATCTGTTTAGGAAATAGATAACCTAAAACCCAACAGTGGTATCAGAGCCACCAATTGCATGCTAAAGTATTGTACTTGTATTCATAATTAATTTTGTCAATAGTTGAATTATATTATGAATATGCTAGACTAGATTTATGCCTAAAATTTTGAATCTTTATGAAAGTTTTAATCTTTAATATTCATGATAATAAATCTGAGATTTTATTGTAAAATTTCATGCTTTGTTATTATTGCCTTTAATTAATCGATTTTATGTTTGTTTAATTAATAAATATAACATGAACTCGATTTAATTTTGAATGTTTTAGAAACAATCATGTTTAATATTGTTAAACAGTAGGCAATACATGAAATAGGTTTAAATTCGCAAAATAGGGTTTTGTAGAATTAATTTTCTGATTTAGTTTATTTACGGTAAACATGAAAAATCGAAATAAACTATCAAACGAAAATTTCTGAAATTTTTACAGTAGCATATTAGATGAACCTACTGTATGGGAAAATTATAAATTTGATTTTAAAATTATCGGACTGTTGTTATTTATTTTCCTCTTAAATGGAGAATTAAAAATGTTTAATTCCCTAAAATTTTACAATCTTTTGAAAATTGTTAAAATTCTGGAAAATATTCATATTGGGTTATTAGATAACGCTGTGATATGAAATCTTTAAATTCGATAAGTTACGATAGTTTTATTTAAGTTTTTCATTCACGAAATTGACCGAAACTGGGAAGCGACACGGACCGTGTTAGTTCAACACGGACCGTGTTGCCAACAGTTTTGGTGAATTCGTGTGTTTTAGGGTTTGTAATTAATTTTAGAAATTAATTATTAAATCCTATTACTACTTAATCAGATAATAGACATAAAATCTATTACTTTGTAAAGTTTAGGAAACTTGCAAATAATTTTGAAAGATATAGTATCTTTTAGACTCCTTGATTTTAGGAAAGTCAAGTATTTTGTATGTATAGGTATAAAATCCTAAATCTGTTTAGGAATCTGAGATAAAATTTGGATTTTATTTATTTTATTAATCATGCAAACCTTTTAGGAAATTTTATTTAGTACTTATTTCCTTATGTGTTATATTGCAATTATTTATATGCCTTTATAATTTTTTATTTAAGCATGTGTTATATTTGATATAATTATTGCAATATTACATGTTTGCATGTGCTTCTAGTATGGCCATAGATAGTCGGTTTCACGTCTGCAGGGTTGGGTGAAATACGGTCTGTGTACCGTCTTTGAATTAAATTTTAAATTTAAATTTCAATTAATTTTATTTTAATTCATGTAAGGCCTCAATTGTGAGGTACACTTTGCAAATTTGTTGTAATTGGAGACAACAAGTAGAGTGGGAGCCCAACAGCAACGGAGGTGTCTATTCGAGTGGGAGCTCATCCAAGGAAGTTGCAAGACCCAAGAAGATTTTCTTGAAGACTATCAACGCTTAGTTAAATTAGTTTAATTAAGTCTAGGTGGCCATACTAGGGGTTTTATTTATGCTTTAATTTTGTTATTGCATGTTTTATTATGCCTTTTATGCTTTTCGAAAGAGTTCACCTAGAATTGCATGCATAGGATAATAAAACCTACTCTCATAATTGAATTATTGCTCAACCTACCGAAACACCACTTAGATGGATAAATAAAGAAAGCCAAAGCAAATTATTTGTCCATCATTAATAAGTAGGGTGGGAGCTAGGTCAATTCAAATTGGCTATCAAAATAGTTTTGGGCCAAGAGCAGAGGAAGAGAAATATTGTATTCGATACAAATTTCTTGCCAAGAGTCATTTTTGAATGATCGATCATAAGATGATCCACCAAAGACAACATGGGACCGAGTTTTGTTGGGCCAAAGTCCACTTGAAGCCATGGGTCTTGTGGGTCTTGGTTAAATTAAAACACTAAGTGAGAGTTGATAAAGTGTTTTGATTTGAAATTAAAATTAGTTTAATTTCTTTTGATGAATAATAACTAAAATGAACCAACTTGTCTCGTAGAATTATTTATGTCTTTTCACTCAAACATCCACCACTAATAAAATATTGTTTTTTCCTTGAGAAAGAGAAAAACAATTAACACCAATTCCTTAATTGGCATTGCCATCGCAAGATTGTCTCGAGGGCGAATTAAAAGAAATATGTCTTTGATATAGCATTGAGCTAGGCATCAATATTAAGAGGTCAATCAAGCCAAATGAACACATGTAATGTCATAGTATTCATACAACTTTAACTTCAAAATGTTTGAAGGTTAGAGGAAGTTTATTCAATATTTCCAAACTCAAAACCAAGTTCTTCGAACTAGTTAGAGTTGATAAATATGAAACCAATAACCAGATAGTCTTGGTTGAGCTAGATAAAAGCCAATTGTTGGCACTCATGTTCTGAAATAATTTGACTAATTTAAAACATGAGAAACCTCAGACCCCCTTTAGCCAAAAGATTGGCGATCAAAGATAGTCTTTTAGTCAAAGGGAAAATAAAGATTTAAGAAATCTATCAAAGACAAGAAGTCAAAGGAAAGGTAAGGACAAACAGTTGTACATACCCAACCAATGACAGCAATCGGTAAACAACCAGATCATGTATGACACTGGGAGCGTGAATAACTATAAGGAAGATTTGAGATATGATTTCAAATCTAGGCAAATGCGTATATGATACACACTACCCTTATTAAACCCACTTTTGAGTATAAGATACCGGCTGTGAAACTCGCATTTATGCAAATGTGCGATCTACAAAGAAAGTAGATGTGTTTTGAAGGATGAGAGTCAGCCTACAAATAGGAACATACAATTAGTTGTAGTTCCTTATGAAGAGTTGGTTGTTTATCCATTTCCTCAAGACTTATAAGAGAAATATATAGGTGATTCTATGTTCTCATTATAAGTGTTTCTTACTCTCAATTAGAGAGAGAGAGGATCTCGGATAAACACACCAACACATCGAAACCAAAAGGTTTAAAAGGAATAACCCTTGTTCAAACATAAAACATGTAACTATCTATTAAGTCATGCAAATCGGGCGCATTCGAGCGCATACGATCATAGACTTTTGAATGATAAGACTTTGAAACATGTGATGTCCAAAGCATGACTATACCTTTTACAAGAAAGGGTGAACGCGTGCAACAAACACTCATGCATATGGATGTATGTAGCCCAATTGAGCACAAGTACAAGAGATTGATTACTTCAAATCTTCAAAGATGAATAAAATAACACATGGTGATTCATGTCTATGAGATTCATCTGAAGCTGGAATGTTGAAATAGTTTGAAGATTTCCAAAATGAAGTAGTCTTGGCGAAACAATGAGAGCACCTAGATAAGATCGAAAGGATGCTAATGGTTGAGACAAGAGTTTGAACAAATGACTCAAATGAAACATAATTATGGCACTATAAGCTTAAGTTATATTAATCAGAAATGTATTCAGAAACTGCATAGTGCAGGATTTTGGAAAACCTAAACTTTGAAAAGTTCAATGTTTGCAAAGCATGTCTGATGAGTAAGATGACTAAAATCACCTCTTATTGGAATTGGTGAACAAGCTAATGACTTATTAGGATGCATACATACTGATGTATGTGGGCCTATGAGCACTAGTGCTAAAAGAAGGTTTGTTATACATTTCATCACTTTCAGTGACGATTTTTAGTAGATATGGGTATATCAACTTAATACGCCACAAGTCCAAATCATTTGAAATGTTCAAAGATTTTCAAAGTGAAGTACAAAACCAACTTGGCAAGAAAATCAAAAACCCTTCAATTAGATTGAGGAGGTGAGAATTTGAGCCAACGATTTCATTGACCATTTCAGAGAATATGAAATTGTTTCATGACTCTCTCCTCTAAGAATACGACATCTCAATGACGTATCTAAGAGCAGGAATCACACCTTATTAGATATGGTGTGATCAATGATGGTTGAGTCAACATTGCCGATTACCTTTTGGGGATACACGCAATTAACCATAGCTGTAATTACCGAATAAAGATTATCGGAAGCATTAGGAGAAGAGAGGTTCTTGAACCGTCTTCTGAAAGAAAGGAGTATCACTTCTACAAACTGTTGTAGAGAAAAGTGTTTGTGTCTCAAAATACTTTCTTCTTAGAGAATATGTTATTTTCTAAAAGAAAGAGTGGGAGAGATTTTGAACTTACCGAAGTTCGAGAGACACAAAACACTATAATCATCACATAAAACTCCGCTACTTGTTCCTAGTTCATATTTTCCTATTTGTCGGAAAATTAAGAACAAGGTTGAGGCAGTTGAAGTTTCTCAAAATGTTGAGGAGAGGATGTCATGAACATTACTCCAAGCAAGGTCTGGTAAACAACTCCGTCAGCCACAAAGATATCGATCTTCTATGGATGAACGTGAGATGTTACTTTTAGAAAGTAATGATTCTACCTACATCAAAGAAGCTTTAAGTAAATCAAGATTCCATGCAACCAAGTCTAAAATGGATTCCATGTATTCAACTAAGTTTAGGACTTGGTTGATTTGTCTGAAGGTGTGAGCCATCAGACATATGAGGGTTTTAAGGCAAAACATGGGTTCATTAAGATAGACACCAAGACTGACTTCAAAATTAGATTTTGAAGAAAGGTGTGTACTTGACACAACCGAGTGGTCTTTTGTTGGAATACTTGTAAACTTCAAGAGACCATCTGTGGTCTTAAGGAAGCTTCTAGGAGTTGGAATCATTGACCTCCTTGACTAGGATATCAAAAGGTTTGACATACGGGAAGTGCCAAAGATAATATTGTGTTTACAAGAAGTTCAGTGGGAGCAATGCGTTTTCTGATATCGTATGTGATTGGCATACTGCCTACTAAGAAGAATATTCCAATGTTGCTTCTACTGAGGTTGACTTGGAAATAATTTTCAAAGTGAAGGATTGGTGGGGCTAAGAATTTTCTTGGAAACAAGATCTATAATGATAGATTAAAGATTTTGATTGTTTGAATCAAAGTTAACTAGGTGTTGAATAGTTCAACTTACTTCGATAATGGATTAATTTCCAAAATTATGGCATGTCCTTACGGAATTTCATTGTCTCAAAAACAATCAGAAGTTCTAAGAAGGATGAGAAATATAACTCATGCTTCAGGCGTGAGATTAATATATGCCATGAGATGTTCAAAGTCCAACATAACATATAAATTGTATATGTATAAGAAAAACTAAGGATGTGTCCTAAGTCTAAAGTGGTTGATAAAAGCTAAGTGTGAAGAGTTGCATTGATGCTACACTCATGCAGAGAAATATGATTATCTGAAATGTCAGAGAAAATTATACGATCTGTTTTGAGTGGTATTGAGGTGAACTGGAAGAAGTTCCTAACATGACATGCGGTTAATTCTACAAATAAGACAAGTATGACACGACTTTAGAAGTGTATGTAAATCTGTTAGGATTGCAGTTCGTTTGAATCGGGTGATGTTTCTAGCCTTGCGAGAGAAATGAAGCCTTATTGATAGGAGCCATCACTCAAGCAAAGGAACTGAAGCTCACTATGAATCCAAACATGTGTTCCGGAAATATCTTCCTATATGAAAGGTCATTAGTGAGATTGTATATGTACGAGGTTCATTGCAAGTATTATGTACTAAACCCC
Organism: Portulaca oleracea; assembly: GCA_029582165.1. Classification (NCBI taxonomy): domain Eukaryota; kingdom Viridiplantae; phylum Streptophyta; class Magnoliopsida; order Caryophyllales; family Portulacaceae; genus Portulaca; species Portulaca oleracea. The sequence goes on from CM055880.1 coordinate 16,280,947, forward strand.
TGTTGTAGTTATAGCATGATAGTCATGCATGGACAACATGTATTAAACACATTCCGGAATATTAACAAGTCAAATTTGCATGAATCGTTCATGAATTATGACCTTGTTGATTCATCATTGAGAATAAGATTCCAAAATTTACATCAATTGTGGTTTAGAATTATGTAAATGTCCAAAAAGGTTAGCGCATTCAAAATGGGAAATTGGATGAGGTTCGATTTCTGAAACCCCATTAGTGAACTTGATAACGCTAGTCTTGGTCGATAGTCGACCTGGTTCCTAATTGTATTATCACGTAGGAACAGTGATAATATCAACACAATTAGCATGTAGGATTGAGGTGATGATCAAGTTTCGTGATCATAGTGATGTGATGACATCATAAATCAATCACATGGGTACTGTTGAGAACAACTACCGAACTGACCCGCAGTGGGAGCTCTTTAAGTTAGGAATGTCATAAGAGCTCTCACTACTCAAAATTCCTAAATCCTGAGTTCAATACATAGACTACATGGTCTGCTGTGACTTTGGAGCGCGTCAAACGTCTTTCGTAACAGTAGGCTATAAAGGCGGTGTCTGGGTTACAGTTGGATCATGTGAGAATGTGTGTCTGAACAAGATGGCATTGTCCTCCCTATTAGGGACAGTTGTCTCGTTGGCCACTCGGTGAGATTGGACTGAAAATGCTTGGCCGAGCTCAGTTGAATCAATAGTTGATCATCTGTTTTTCAAAGTCTAAACTCGGAGATCGAGGAAACGTTCGGGTCTTACATAAGGATGACTTTAACTTACCTTATCCGAACTAGAGCGATGAAGTGACACGGAATTCAAGGAATCGAACACTTGTGGGACAAGTGGGAGATTGTTAGAATGTCACAATGTTCGATATACGGAGATTAAACCAAAGTAATATAGTAATTATATGTCTTGCTAGAAACCTCTATAATTAGTAATTAAATATGTTTAATTACAACTATATTATTTGGTCCTCTTGGTCACACAAGTCGATTGCCACTGGAACAATGTATGTAACCTAAATGATATTGTATCAAGTTTAGAAAAGTTGGAAATCGATTTATGTGAAAAATCAGCCCAACACGGACGAATTAGGTCAACACGGTTCGTGTTGACCCAACACGTCCGTGTTGGGACACCACGGTCCGTGTTGACCGTGGGCGAATGTTGGACTTTCGAGTCCAACACGGACCGTGTTGTTTCGACACGGACCGTGTTGAGCCCGTAAATCGCGCGTTGCTCTTTTCGCCCTTTAGGGTTTTGAACCCTATCCTAGGTTTTCTAAACACTATATAAAGGGGTCTCTGGGAGAGATTATTCCACACCAATCGCCTTCGACTCTTAGAGAGATACGGGGTGATTTCTGAGTTCCTCTCTTTTAGTTTGCTTAGTTTCAGGAAACACTATTAGTTTCCTGAAACAATCTCACATACATCTTAGATTGAGATTCGTCTCGATCGGGTCGATCTAGCAATCGGGTTCCCGGAGTGCTGCGTGGACTTTTCAGTAGAGGATTTCAGCATTGGAATCTGGAGGAGGGTTTCAGTATTGGAATCAGGAAGGTCAACCTCTTCTTCAGCAGGAATTAGCGATCAGGTATAATTACTAAAGCCTCTGCAGTTGTTATGATTAATTGTTTATAACTGTTATAATATTCCGCCAATTAATCTGTATCTGTTTAGGAAATAGATAACCTAAAAACCTAACACAGGCATGCACCTCTGTCCAGTTTTCCGCACTTTTCTGTACTTTTTTTTTCAAATCCTTGTGCAGGCTGTCATGCCTCCAGGTATGTAGCTCTGTCCCGTCAGCGTCAGTCAATCAGTCCTTTCTCGTTATTCGGAACTCTGGGCAGGCTACCATGCATGCAGGAATGGTGCTCTGTCCGGAGTTTTTTTGCACAGTCCGGACAGATTTAAGTCTGGGCAGGCTGGCATGCCTCCAGGTATGGTGCTCTGCCCGGAGTTTTCTTGCGCATTGACAGATTTAAAGTGCAGGCGAGTTGGCATGCCTCTAGGTATGGTGCTCTGTCCGGAGTTTTTTGCCTGATGCAGGCGATTTAAATGCAGGCGGTGGCATGCCTCGGTATGCTACTATGTCTGCTGAATTCTGTCCAGTTTTCTTTGTTTTTGCACAGTCTTGTCGGATTCGGGCCTAGTCAGGCTGTCATGCCTCCAGGCATGCAACTCTTTCCAACTGTCTTTGTTTTTCTGCACTGCTTCGTCGGATTTGGAGTCTAGTCAGGTTGTCATGCCTCCAGGCATGCAACTCTGTCCAGCCCAGGATCGGTCAGCCGGATTTCACTTGTTGCACGGAACCCTAGGTAGGATGCCATGCATGTAGGCATGCCGCTATGCCCGATGTTTTTTTTTCGCATTGCCCAACCTTGAGTCCCCTCTGTCGAGCATACCGCCAGGTATTGCTCTGTGAAATCTTGCATTTTGTCTTCGCATTAGGTCCAGTTTTTCTTGGTAATGCTGTATGTGGAACCTCGGTCCGGATCATACTTGGTGGTATGGTGTCTGGTTGCAAGACCCAGACCCGGCTTGTTCTTGGCAATATGAGTCGGGTTTGTCTGAATGCTCGAGTCTTCTTAGTTTACTTCAGAAATGAGTTATATCCAAATTAATTTTTTTGAACATTGTGAATTGAATTTTTAGAGTTTAACTCAGATAATGAATTATTTTCCAAATTATTTCTCATAAAAATTTGTGATCCGTTTTAGAGTTTAACTCGAAAATGAGCTAATTCCCATAAAAATTTGTGATCGGAATTTTAGAGTTTAACTTGGAAATGAGCTAATTCTCATAAAAATTTGTGATCCGAATTTTTAGAGCTTAACTCGGAAAATGAGTTAATTCTCGTAAAACTCGAGTTATCTCTTCATCGGCAGCGTCCTTTGAGCTTCTAGCAATATGTCCGAAGGCGATTAGGACTCCAAGTGAGCTTGCTTGATTTCTAATCACCATAGCTGCATTTCTTTTGATGTTCGGGCAGGAGATAGAAGAATGCAAATGCGGTCTTATGCATGCTATGCTACATGAATTACAAGAGAACAAGTATGTGCAATACACAACTCTATTATGCATTATATTCTATAAGATTCTTTATGCATGATTTTATGCAGTCCTAACTCTAATGCATGATGTGACTCTTTTTTATTTATGCAATGCATGTGACTTTTTTTTATTTGACTCGAGAAGAGAAAGAAAAATAAATAAAAACTAAAAAAACAACTAACGTGACTCAAAATGAAAATGAAAAACAAATTAATGTGACTCAAAATGCAAAATAATGTGACCTAAAATGAAAAATGCACATGACCTAAAAACAAAAAACTAAAAAAAGTGCACATTGATTTGCTGCATGTTTGCGATATGAATAGCCCCCACTTTCCCGAGGAAAGAAGAAAAAAAGAAAAGTAAACAAAAAAAACTCTAAATGTCAAGAGTGATTTCGAGGTGAGTTTCAGGACAAGACAAAAATAGTGAAAATGATGAGTTCTTATTCTCGAATTGCCTCGCAAGTTGCCATGATGCTGATATTGAGTGATGAGCGAGCCCCCAGTTGGAATGCTGCAAAAGACGATATTAATGGAAGACTCAGTCTACTTAAGCTGCATGATGGGATAGTCAGGATGCTTGACCTTGATGTTATGATTAAGAACCCCAAGCACTAAGAAGGATCAAGCGATAAGTCGTCTTGATTTTTCTTGCCTTTTCTCTATTCTTCTTGATTCTTTTAGGTAGGAACATGTAAGCACCAAGCCCCCAGTATCAGTGAACAAGCGTCTTTAGGTGAGTCAGAATGATTGACCTAGGTGGGTGTTGTCTTCAAGTAACCCTTATTTTGATGCAGTTGGCTTCTTGTTATGCTAAAGGAGTTATCCCTCACTCAGGTATTTTGAAAGCAAGGATTGATTGACGAATCTCATGCATACACTAATGACCAAATCATAAGAGCTCACAGGGTAGGGACAATGGAGGATGGATTATGGAAAAGGTAGGAATGGTGGTGTAGAAAGCATGTTTGTGAGTTGTTAGGCCTCAATGGTGGGCAAGATGAGGCTATGGAAGGTTAGGTGAGAGTAGTGATCATATGAATGGATGGGTAGTTCGATGGACAAATGTTCGAACTGATGGAGGTGGACGAGATGGTCTATGGATGAAGGAACATGTTACATGGGTTTATCTCATAAGGGAAGAGATGGTCAAATGGCTATGGTTTGATGAATTTAGGTGTGAAGGGTGATCCAAGTCTGATGGGAAAAGGTGGGTGCTTTGGTGAAAGAAATCTGATAGCTTGTCAGTGTCATTAGAGACCAAGGTTTTCTCTGCTTTTGCCTAGCTCGCCTGGTGAGGTTTTCGAGCTAGCCACTCTTTATTCTATCTCTCAAAGATCAAATGATTTGATGATGGATTTTCTCTAAAGCGATATGTAGTGGCCGGGCCTCCAAGAGGTTCTCCTACGTATCCAGTATGGAATCAGGCCAGTCGTAGTTCAACAGGTGCAGCTTTGATTGATGCCTCAAGAAGGACTTTGAGATGGGTCAAAGGTTTAATGGGAAGGATAGGAGTGAGGGTTTGATGGGAAGGTTTTGGAATGTGTGCAAGTGACCAATGTAAACCGACGACTGCCTCTTATTCTTACTTTCTTCTTTCTCTTTTTTTTTTTATTTTGTATTTTTTTTCTTTTCTTTTTTTTTTCTCTTTTTTTTTGAACTCGACTACCTCAATCTATATTTTTCTTATCAATGATATTTGTCACTCCCAACACATTAGTCAGCTTAAATGGATTTAGGGATTGGGTGGTCATAAAATGAATGACCGGGTTCGTGGTGGTGGTTGAGAAGATCATGTGTGAAAAAATGTAGGTGAAGCAGCGAAGTGAAAATAAAGGTGGTTATGATGGAGGTGGTAGAGGGTTGAAACCTTCTATCATAGGCATGTCCTTTTAAGCTGCATAATTTATTTGATAATGAGATTCACTTTTAAAGACTATTGGTCGCTTTGAATTCTCTCCTTTTGCCTAACCTGTTGGGTGAGTGTTCAGGTTAGCTTATCTCATCTTAATTTTCACTCATTTGCCTCTCCTTTTTCCTAACTTCGCTTTGGCGGTGAAGTTAGCCTCTCTTCTCTCTATTAACCTTGGACTCGGGGTAGGGTGTAACAACATAAAGAAGGTGTGATCAAGATGTGAGATGGAATGAAAATGTGAGCAGAGGGACGTGTCAGACTTGGATGGTCATATGGGTGAGTGAGCTCTTCAATTCAAATCAGGAATGCAAGCACAAGATTCTTTCCTTAGCAGTTTAGAAGCAAATGAAGGGTCGGGGAAGACAAGAGTCATAATCAAGAAAGGTTTCATCTTTATTGAATGCAACTAAGATGAATACATTAAAAAAAATCTACTTGGGATACATCCCAACTGACTCTGAAAATAAATGTCGACTTTCACGGAAAGAAAAGGAATGATAATAGAAAATCTCCTAATTAAGGCTTGTCATCTTCTACTCTGATGTAACTCGGGATTATAGAGCTTGAAACGGAAGATCCCCGTACAACCTGAATTTCTAATGGAGTTTCTGTATTGTTTGTCTTTGTGATTCTCCTAATTGGAACACTTCTTCAAGTTTTTTCTTGAGGGTGAAGCAGTTTTCAGTATCATGACCTCGAAGTCTATGATATCTGCAAAACTTACTTGAGTTCCAAAATTTTTTCCCTCAGTTCCGAGTTCGCATCGAACAGGGGGAAGCTCGATCTTTCCTTCCTTAAGAAGACAATTGAGAGCCTCGGTATTGGTAGTGTAGATTGGAATTTGAACATTCTTAGCAGATGAATTAGGAGCCCTTTGATGAATGTCAGTGTTATGCAATCCCGTTGATGATGATCCTTCTCCAATATTTTTTCTGATGCGATGTTCAATATTGGCCGTCCTTATATCGATTTGTAGAATCCAAAGGATCATATCCATTTTTCGGTCTAGACCCTCCATGCGTGATTGCGTTTGAATTATTTTGGTAAAGAGTTTGTCCATAAAAGAACTTTCTCGTTCACCATATCTTTTTTCTTTATCTCCTCTCGTGAGTGAGGCCGGGGTTTGATCCACCTTCTAAGTTAAAGGGGACTTCTCCCTTGGTAAGTTGAACCTATGTGGTTGATCACCTCTAAGAATAGGAGTGAGTCTCGTGTCCATATTGTGATTTGCAGACATAAGGATCTCTCTCTCTATTTCATGTATGCCTGATATTTTGCTGTGATGGCTGTTGCTTTCCTCTTCATCAAGAAAATTCAACCTATCATTCATCCTTGCTAGCGTATCAATGATTTCATCTATTCTCCTATCATTGCGTTGCATTTGCTGTGAAGCTCCAGTCAAATGTTGGGAGATGAAGAGACCGAATTCACTGTTGCTAGGTATTCTATTGGAGGCCATTGGAGACAGTGGTGCAAAGAAGGCAATTTGTTCACTCTGAATTCAAAGTCGGTCACTGAATCCTTATTCTGCCTGTATGGAAACCATAAACTTCAAAAATCAACCCTGACATTGACCTACCCAACGACCTAACGACCTATATGAGACAACCTAATGCATACCATGCCTATATGCTAATTTTTTCTTTAATACATTCCTAACCAGTTGAAAATGAAAGAAACAATTGACAAAGCTCCCTACAGGATGACCACTCAGACCAACTTCTATTTATTTTTTTTTTGGCCCCGTCTTTGATTTCCATCTTGCCTTCTGTACTTGGTGATAAGATCCGCAACAGTTTGTTGACCCAAAAAGAAAAATAATATCAGGATTATTTAATCTATCATACATGAATGTATAGATACATAATAGTTAATTTTTGGACATTATGGTTTTGAATGGTTCAAAATTTTAATTGAAGAAATATTAGTATTTGATAAACAAGAGCTTCAACAGTATTTTAAGCAACATTTTGTATATCTGTCAACTTTTCCTTTTAGTAGCTGGTTTGATTGGAAGAATCCAAATGGAACTTGATACATTTGGGGAACAAGTTCTCATACTCAGTCTTGTTCTAATAACATGTGAAATTATCTCAACCAAAAGCTTAAACTCATAGTTGAAGGCCTAATAATGGTTTTATACTCTAACACGAAACTTTTAGTTGAGGTGGTTCCATATGATATCAAAACCCAAGCTGAGTAAGAGGTCTCAAATTTGAATCTCAACACACCTCACGTTTATTTGCATAAGGGCTTTGTATCATCCATGCTTCAAGCCTAAACGCATTCGCGCGATGTTAGGATTAGCAAAGCTTGTATTGCTTTCTTGGTTTCTTTGTTTCTTTATCTTGTTTCTTGGTTTGTTAGGTATGGGAAGTTAGCTATATAAAGCCTTCCTTCCCTTCATTTGTAGTAGAAGTTGAGATTGTATTTTCTATCAATAAACAACATTTCTCTAAATCTCAACTTTCTCCTTCTCTATCTTTTCCAGTTTCAACATATTGGACTGGAATTTAACATGGTATCAGAGCCCGGGTGGCTACTGATCTGAACATCTCTCTCTCTCTCTCTCTCTCTCTCTCTCTCTCTCTCTCTCTCTCTCTCTCTCTCTCTCTCTCTCTCTCAAAACGAGAGGAGAGTTTCCAGAAATCATCTTCCTTCTTCTTCTCCATCATAATCTGGTATCATCATCATCTTCCATCATCAACACCGCCACTCCCTTCTTCCTCCACCGCCGATTCACTCCTCCATCAATTCCACAATCTTTCTTTATCATCAACCGCCGCAACTGGCGGCGGCGCCGCCTTCCCCGTCCCAAAATGACGCTCCGGCTGAGATCCTGCATCGTTATCCTCTTCTCCGCCGTCGTCATCCTGAGCGCCACCGCCAGGGACGACCTGATAGGGAAGCTGCAGTAGCTTCGATTGGAGTCCCCGTCGCATTTGATCCGGCTGAACGACGACCTCCTCGGCGCGACTTTCTTGGATCTTGAGCTCGAGACGACGTCTAGAATATTCGAATTCATCTTCAAATGTCTTGCTCTTGGTGACAATACTCTTCCTGAGAAGGGAATCGGAGAAATGGCAAATCAATTGTGTGGGACCCGGGAAAATACCCGTGGTATCCCTCGCGGTAAACAGCGAGTCAAAAGGGGTGTCTTTTCTTTGAGAAGATTTGCTTGAATTTCCGTTTAAATAAATTAAAACTAAAACTCAAGTAAACTCCCTTTTTTTAGATTTTATTAAATTTTGAGAATTTTATTTATTCAGAAAGTGAATAGAAAATAAAAAAAAGGAAAAAGAAACGAAAAAAAGGACAAACAGAGAATCCCGGGCCTGGGCTCGGGACGATTTACTGTAGCAATACCTGCAGGTATTGTGAGTCAGTGACCCCGAAAGAAAAAAAAGGTCCCGGGCCTGGAAATCATATCCGAGGCGCGGGTCTGACCGGAATACCGCCAGGTATTCCACCTGCCCCGGCCTCGGGATCTATTTCCGAGACAAAAAAAAATCTTTTTTTTTTCAGATTAGCTTCCCGAAACAGAAAATAAAATACGAAAGAAAAGAAATAAAAGCGAAAAGAAATAAAAAAGAAAAAAAAAGGAAGAAGATTCAAACCCGGGATCGAGGTTCTGTCACGTGATACTGCAGTATCGTGGGTCGAGAATCCGAGAAGAAGCCCAATTAATTTTTGAACGAGAATTAATAAACTCGGAAGAAAAAAAAAGAGACTCCACAAACCACGAACCACGAGATTCGGATCCGGGGGTAAGGTTACGGATTCGAGAATAAAAATTCTCGAATCCGCCCGTTCAACGAACGGACTTTACTAAACCGGTTAAATAAAAAGAAAGAAGAGGAGGAGGAGAAGAAGAGAGTAGAACGGAGTATTAATTATTGTAATTAGTGTTATTTAGTTACATACAAATGCGATAATAAAGCGAGAAATAAATACAAGAAATAAAAGAATTAAATACAAGCGTACCTTTATTCACGAACAATCCATATTATTTAGGTCGAGTTTAGGGTTAGCTCAAATTACAAGATAATATGAATAAAGAAAGGATAGAGAAAGAGAAAACAAATAAAATGCCAATTAAGTGTATGCAAAAATGAGAGAAATAATGGGGGAGAAGAGAAGATGAAATCACCAAGTGTCAATACGCCAGGGTGATTTCGGTGTCCGGTTGAAGTGGAAATGGTTGGGGTTTTTATAGGAGGAATGAAGGTTGAGAATTAGGTTAAAATGAGGGGGAAAGTGCGGCACCATACCGCCTAGTATCAGATGCCCAGCTGCGCAGATCGATTAGGGCACGCATTTCGAGGTGGTGAGGCGTCTGGTCGGGCGTAACCCGCCACAATACTGCTGGCATCTTTGGGCTTTGGAGGCCCCCAACTGTGCGTTTCCCTAGGTCAGCGCGCTTCCCGAGGTAAACCAGGTCGGGCCTGACCCGCCCAAATACCTGCCGGTATGCTGGGCCTGGGAGAAGCCTAGTTGCACGCTTTCCGAGGTGGGCCCGCTTCCCGAGGTCAACACGCTTCCCGAGGAAACCCGGCCCGTCCCGACAGAATACCTGCCGGTATGCTGGGCCTGGGAGAAGCCCAGTTGCACGCTTTCCGAGGTGGGCACGCTTCACGAGGTCTGCACACTTCCCGAGGCAACTCGGCCTGACTCGACAGAATACTTGCCGGTATGCTGGGCCTGGGAGAAGCCCAGTTGAACGCTTTCCGAGGTGGGCACGTTTCCCGAGGTGACCTGGGTCGGGCATAACCCATCAGAATACCTGCAGGTATGCCCATATCCGGGTTGCAGTCCTGCTTTGGGTCGCGTGCCAGGCTTTACTTTTTTGGGCTGTTTCGATTGGGTTTTTTTTGTGATAGCTTTTTTTTTGGGGGGGAGGGGGGAGGGTTTCCTTCATTTCTTCATCTTTTTCGCATTTCAAAATTCTTGGCATTTTCCTAAAATAAAATAAAGATAAAATAAAAAATAATAAAATTACATAATTATAAGACACTTTTTGGGTGTCTACAAATTGGCTTCGAAATTGCCCAGCGATTCGATCCGATTGAATTTAAGGGTTTCTTCGATCCAAATCGACGAACAAAAAGGGGGGAAATTCGGTGGCTCCGTTTTGAGTTCTCTGGAAAGATTCGCTCACTACCAGGACTTAATCCTCGCTGTCGACGAGCACCGATCACTTCTTTCCGACGTCGACGACCTGAAATCGTCGCTGGATGTGCGGAAGCCGTTGCTTTTCGATCTGAGTCTTGCTGTATTCTTGCTTGTTGGGAAGACTTCTGCATTAGTTATGAATGTTGCTGGGGTTTACAATAGTCCCTTCAGAAATGATTTCATCATTGGCCGTGAGATTGAAGTTGGTGGGGTTTATAAAGGTACTGTGACAACAGTCAAAGAATATGGTGCTTTTGTAGAGTTCAATGGAGGCCAGCAAGGTCTACTATCTGAGTTGTCTCATGACCCAATCTCTCGAGTTTCAGATGTGGTGTCTATAGGCCAGCAACTGTCAGTGATGTGTATTGGAATGGATGTACGTGGCAATGTTAAATTGTCTCTTAAAGCAACAATACCACAAACTAAGGAGAGAAGTAATTTCTCTGCTTCTGCTACAAAGTCAGCCCCACAGGCATGGGATGTGTCAAGCAGTGAGGAGAGCAAGGTTGCTATGGCAAATGTCACTTACTATCTGATGGTTTTTAACTGTGTGTTTTTCCTCTCTTTGTATGCTCGTCCGATCAACCAGGAATGTCTCTCATGGCCAATGTATTCGCCGGAGACAACCTCAATACCTGGAAAAAGTTCGGCAATACTCTTTCTTTCGTTCTTTCGTCATTTGGCTCCACAAGTTCTTCCGTGTTTATATCCATTTCACCCGCTATTAGGAGTTGTGTTGATGGCAAGGAAGCTATTGGAGTTCAAGTTCAAGATTTCAAGGTTGCAATACATTGTTGATGGCAAGGAAGGTTGCACTGCCCTTCGTTGATTCCATTGGTAGTGATAGCAGCCTTTTGTCATTCAGCCTTTGCTAAAAATTGTTGGCAAATTGGAGTTTTGTCACCCTCCGATTTGATGGGGGAGGGGGGTGTTAGGATTAGCAAAGCATGTATTGCTTTCTTGGTTTCTTTGTTTCTTTATCTTGCTTCTTGGTTTGTTAGGTATGGGAAGTTAGCTATATAAAGCCTTCCTTCCCTTCATTTGTAGTAGAAGTTGAGATTGTATTTTCTATCAATAAACAACATTTCTCTAAATCTCAACTTTCTCCTTCTCTATCCTTTCCAGTTTCAACATATTGGACTGGAATTTAACACGCGAGGAGGCGTGTCAGATTATAAAATCTTCATTGAGCTTTCAACTATCAATTTAAAACTTTGTTTGAAATGATTCCACAAAAGGAAAAGATTATCATACTTCCAATAATCCTCAACACCATCAAATAGTACTCTCCAACCTCTACTGCCATGGCTCAATGTTGAGCCCTCCCATTGAGAACCCTAGATCCTGTCGAAGCACGATTTCGATTAGGTTCAAAATTGTATTTTTATTTTCCTTTTTTCTTCCGCTTCTCCCTTATATCTCGAAATGGGCTTGTTATCTTCGCTTTTAATGATCTTTTTCTTCTTCTTCTTTTTCTTCTTCTTTTTCTTCTTCTTTTTCTTTTTCTTCTTCTTCTTCTTCTTCTTGTCGTCTATGTCTCGAACTAAGTTTGGTTAGGGTTCAAAATTGTACTTTTTTCCAAACAAACCAACTAGAAGTGGAAGACGGTTGTGTTACCTTGTCTCATCAATTTCGCCATTGTTGTTCTGTGTTGATTTTTCTCAATCCGGGCTTCGTGTTGCTTGGAAGTTTCTAATGTCAACATTATTGTTCACCTTTGTTTCTATTGTCCCTTTTGTTCACCATTATCGCAAATTTTTGTGTTGAGAGTTGGGCGAAAAACTTTTACTGCATCTCCAATTCAGTAAAACTCAAAAGCATCTTCCACTTTCCCTCATTGCATTTGCATTTCTTAACATTCGTTCAGGTTATAACTTGAATTTGTGCAAGACATGGAAGAAGAAAGACGTGTGATAAATTAACACATGCCCCAGAGTCAATTGATATCAATATGCACTAATCCTTGGAAAATAATGTAGGAAAAAATTAGGACTAACCTTTATACAGAAGCAGAAGGATTTTTTATGTCGTTACTACCCACAAACACCTTGAATGGTTCATGGTGGCTACTAGAGTCACAAGTGGATTCACACCCTAAAACCCTAGCACATAGATGGTTCGCTAAACGTCAAGGCATAGAGAGACTGAGAGAGGGAAGCTATTGTTCGGTTGTAATTTTTGTGGTTTTATAAGTTAAGGTTGTCGGTCCACAGGGATGGGTGTGAGGCTTGATTGAGGTAATCGATTTGTGGAAGGGGTTTTTTGCTCAATTGCAGAATGCGGTAAATTATGTAAATGAAAGCAATAAAACTAACCTAGACATGGAATTATGGAAAGCAATAAAAGCATGAAATAAAACATGAAATTAAGGAACGCATTTAAAAGCTTGAATGAAGAACTAGCATGAACAATGAAATTGGGCAAGAATTTATACCTTTGATGAACAAACTTCAATAAACCTTCAATCTACATTTTAATTTCCCCCAAACAAACAAGGAATTGTGGTTTGGATTACCAAGAATCCCCCAACTTCTCACTAGTAAGTAGAATTGGAGTTCCTTGACCCTCCTCCCCACTAAAAATGGAGTTGATTGTGGCTAACACTAGAAAGCATGGAAAACAAGTCAACAATGGCATTTGAAAGGAGAGAGAGAGAAAGAGAGAGAGAGAGAGAGAGAGAGAGAAAGCTTGTAAAACACTTCAATGAAGACTAGAGAAAGCTTGAGAAAGTTTGAATACAAATGCTAGAAATCAATGAAAGCTTGAAGAACAATGAAGAACAATTGAAAACTTGAAGAACAATTAAGAGAGATTAAAGCAAATAAAGGAAAGCAATTAAATCTAATTCTACTCCTAAGCTACCTAGGCTAATTGATAAAACTTGGATGAATACAAGTGGGTATTTATAGAAGAAGGAAAAATACAACCCAAAACCCTAGAAACAAATCGCAGCACGGGCAGTAATTTTTCTGCAGACAGAGTGGCTCGGGCGAGCCATTGGGGTGGCTCAGGCGAGCAAGCCTACTGTCCGGCTCTCCTGGCTTGTCTTTGTTGCCCCATAAGCCTGGCTCGGGCGAGCCACTGTTCTGGGCAGCTTTTCCCTGCCGACTTCAAACGCGCATAACTTCTTCATCCGAACTTCGTTTTAGGCCCGTGAGATATCGATAGAAAGCACTCGGTGTGTACTTTAAGCTCCCAAAATTTCAGACCAATCGGAGTTGTAACGAAGGAGTTATGACCCAAAGGGTGAAGGCACGCGTATTTCAAACCTTTGAGTTTGTAGCATTCCCCTGTTTTGCGCCAATCTTGATATGGAATTTCCGGCTTCGGTTTCGCCTCGGCTCGGGTTGACTTGGTTTGACTCGGGTCTCGGCTCGGGTTTACTTGGTTTGACTCAGGAAATAGCTCGGGATTCCCTTAAAACCTTCAATTGAGCCCAAACTTCTTCTAACTCCTTATTTTCCTACAAAACACCAAATCATTATATCTAATATAAAAATAGGGGTTAAAACAAGCAAATATACCCTATAAAAGAGAAGAATTTCGGCTCGGAACGAGGCCGAACACCACTCCAACACAAGGGTTTGCTCACCCCGAGCAAACTAAAAACAAAGAAAAGGACTAAAAAGGAAAACTAAAAAAACCTAACTCACTTTCGCAGGAATCGCGAATGCATTTAGCGTATGCATCAAGCCCTTTAAACCCCCCGGTAGCCCTGGTGGACGAGGTAGGTCTCGTGAGGGTTTATAGCAACTATACCCATAAAAGCCACGAGAAAAGAAAAAGGGGAAAGAAAAAGAAATGAAAACCAAAAAACGAAACAAAACAAAAGCAAAGAAGATATTCCCGTCCCCAATCATGCACCTATTTCCCCAACCCGCCTCAACAATCAATTGGAAGAAGCAAGTATAAACAAATTAAGACACGAAGGTTGGAAAACTGCCAATCTTTGAGATTTTAAACTAAAACACTTCCTGATGAGCAAAACACCTCGTGCATATGTGCAAGTGGGCTCTAGTTGGTCCTTCCTATCCTAAACCAGACAATCAGAGTTGTTCTCATGCTCAAGCTCAGGATTATGTATCCTACTTCACTCTTGGTTTTTCTTTCAACCTCTCTTTTCTTTCTTTTTCTTACTTCGCTCTTTTCTTTCTTTTTCTTTCTTTTTCTGCTTTTTCTTGCTCCTTCTTACCATTCTTTTGCTCAACTCTTTTTTTCTTTTTCTTGCTTCGCTCTTTTCTTTCTTTTTCAAAACATACGCTCTTTTATTTCCACTCAATCCGTTTTGTGTCTTTTAGAGCGTTTGTGTCGGGTTTTGCGGGATTTAAGCACCGGCCTTCGCAAAGGTTACCCTCCCTGCTGGGTTTCTCCATACGTGAGTCATTGCACTTAAGGGGCATAGGGTGCCGATCCACCCAAACCAACCCATGACGGTAGGCCCGACAGTAATTATTTAATGCATTAATTAAGAGCTTAAGCAATTGAACAACTAAAACCGTCTAACTTAGGTAAGAATTCACAGTCAAAGCGTGTAAGATTTGAGGAATCCGCTTTCCCATTCCATGTAGAGGTCTAATAGAGATAAGTCATGGCAAAAATCCTTCCTAAGGCCCATCATTATTCATACCGCACGCTTCTAGCTGATTGAATCAGCTGATTAAACAACTATCTACACAACTGTGAACGGAAGCATCCTCAAAAAGAAAACCAACTTTTGGGTTTTTCACAACATTTCTCCCCTTTTTATTTTCTTTTCACACATAAAATTTTCAATTTTTAGACACAAACTACGAAAAACAAAAACAAAGACTCAAAAACTAGGTGATCTACCTATGACACATGGAAAAGACCACCCCCCCCCCCCACTCCAACACAAGACATCACAATGTCTCCATCATGAGAAGGGTGTCACAAATAAGGTAGAAAACCTAAAAACACACAAACAAACACATAACAAATAAAAATGGTGGCAACCCGAGCCCACACGGCTCCAACAACAATATATATCCAACACTCACACTCAAGGGGTCCGCCACCCAAAAAGGAAAATCGAGCATGCAACATGGATCAAGAATATTTTCACATAAAGAGAGTGGAAAGAAATTACCTCGAAGTCTTCAATTAAAAGCAACTCAATCCACGATCCAAAGAACATCACACAATAGGTTAGAAGTAAACAAGAAAAGCATACTATTTGTGATGGTTCACATGCAAGATCAAAAAGAAAAACAAACTATACAAGACTCTAAGGACTAAAGAATTAAGAAACTAAACAAAAATATTTACAAAACGACTTTTACTCTTTTTTTTTCTTTTCTTTGGACTCAAAAACCGGAATGCATACTACCCTCCCACTCCAACATAAAAAGGTTGTCGTGTCCTCAAAATGGAAAAAGAAAAAGGTAAGCAAGCACCCAAAATTAAAGAAAAAGAAAAACACAAAAAGAAAATAAAAGAAGAAAAGAAAGCTGACTCATTAAATATACACAAAAGGTGAGGAAGGATATTACCTAGAAGGTGTTTTATCAAGAAATCATTCCTTCTCACCTCACGATATCGAGCACCAAGTCAGAACCATTCAACGCCCGGAGTAACAAATCATGCATCCTCTCATGCATCTCATAATGGTGGTGGTAAGAGCACACTCGTAATAGCACATAAACAAACATTCGTGCCCTTAACAATTTATCAAATGCCTTAAAAAAGTCATAGAACTTATGAAATTCATGAATATACAAGACTTTTCTAGGCACGGTGAAAGAAGGCATGACAAATGGATCCTCCCATTGACTCATAAATGGAGATTGAGTATACAAATCAACGGAAGGAGGCAATACAACACTTTCATGGACATGCTCATGGGAAGACTTGGATGCAAACAACGACTCATAAAGCATATCACCATCAAAAATATCATTGTCACAAACCAAGTTCAAACACTTAGGATCAATCCCCATAGACTCAAGTTCATCATCACAAGATTTCACATCAATGGATTTACAAGAAAGGGTAGCTAATGCCTTGCTAATGCAATAATTCTCAATGAAAGTGAATAAATCAGTATCTAGCACACATTCAATCACAAAGGATTCAACTTCACTCTCAATAAGATCATGCTCAATTATATCAAAAGCATCATGGCATTCAATAAACTCATTTTTTTCTTCACAAAAAGGCATGGACAACGGTGTGGACAATGGTTCATCATCAAGCATGTAATCATCAAGTTCTTCATCATCACACACAGAATTATCATGTTCCTCATGCTCACTAGGTGGGGCTAGAGCTAAGGAATCACTAATCCTCCTTACAAAACTATGTCCATTACAGTAGTCATCATCATAATCATAATCATACATAGAAGAATCGTCATGCATTTCAGGACTTAAAGACGATGAATGACCTATTTCAACATTCGAATCAACCAATTGTGCAAGATAAGTTTCAACCCTAGGTTTAAGCACGTGTTCAAATTCTTGCATGCATTTATTCATCCTATCTTGTAAACCAACTATTTCAGCACCAATTTTATCTAGTCTACAAGATTCGGAAGCATGAGACGGAGATTCACAATGCACACACAAATGACGAGACTCAACATCATCACATGGAGAAAGATCATAACGCTTCTCATAGTGCAATTGAGCATGAAGAACACACGGATTGCCAAAACAAGAACCCGATGAATAAAAAGTCTCCCCAAATTGGCGAGTATCCGTGTACAACCAATCAAATAATTCCCAAGCCCGATACTCATTTTCAACATTGAAATCAAAGTAATTCAGAAGAGAACGGGTCTCGAAGTTCAATCCCTCATTAGTAACAACTAGCACTTCCCAATTAGAATAAATATAACCATGAGGGGCCCAATAAGCAAGATAATCATTTAATCTATCACGATAATCAGAAAATAATTATTGCTCATTTTGAGGGAAGCTAAAACATGCCATCTCTTTTTTTCTATTTTTTTCGATATATTTTTTTTTCTCCTTTTTTTTTTGTTTCTGATATTCTATTTTTTTTTATACTACATTTTTCTAGCATAATCAAGGAAGCAATTAAACTATTTACATACAAACCAATCACCTAATCTACCAAATAACGCCATCCCCGGCAACGGCGCCATTGTTCGGTTGTAATTTTTGTGGTTTTATAAGTTAAGGTTGTCGGTCCACAGGGATGGGTGTGACGCTTGATTGAGGTAATCGATTTGTGGAAGGGGTTTTTTCCTCAATTGCAGAATGCGGTAAATTATGTAAATGAAAGCAATAAAACTAACCTAGACATGGAATTATGGAAAGCAATAAAAGCATGAAATAAAACATGAAATTAAGGAAAGCAATTAAAAGCTTGAATGAAGAACTAGCATGAACAATGAAATTGGGCAAGAATTTATACCTTTGATGAACAAACTTCAATTAACCTTCAATCTACATTTGAATTTCCCCCGAACAAACAAGCAATTGTGGTTTGGATTACCAAGAATCCCCCAACTACTCACTAGTAAGTAGAATTGGAGTTCCTTGACCCTCCTCCCCACTAAAAATGGAGTTGATTGTGGCTAACACTAGAAAGCTTGGAAAACAAGTCAACAATGGCATTTGAAAGGAGAGAGAGAGAGAGAGAGAGAGAGAGAGAGAGAGCTTGTAAAACACTTCAATGAAGACTAGAGAAAGCTTGAAAGAGAAAGCTTGAGAAAGTTTGAATACAAATGCTAGAAATCAATGAAAGCTTGAAGAACAATGAAGAACAATTGAAAACTTGAAGAACAATTAAGAAACATTAAAGCAAATAAAGGAAAGCAATTAAATCTAATTTTACTCCTAAGCTACCTAGGCTAATTGATAAAACTTGGATGAATACAAGTGGGTATTTATAGAAGAAGGAAAAATACAACCCAAAACCCTAGAAATAAATCGCAGCACGCGCAGTAATTTTTCTGCAGACAGAGTGGCTCGGACGAGCCATTGGGGTGGCTCGGGCGAGCAAGCCTACTGTCCGGCTCTCCTGGCTTGTCTTTGTTGCCCCAGAAGCCTGACTCGGGCGAGCCAACAGATGGCTCGGGCGAGCCACTATTCTGGGTAGCTTTTCCCTGTCGACTTCAAACGCGCATAACTTTTTCATCCGATCTCCGTTTTAGGCCCGTAAGATATCGATGGAAAGCTCTCGGTGTGTACTTTAAGCTCCCAAAATTTCAGACCAATCGGAGTTGTAACGAAGGAGTTATGACCGAAAGGGTGAAGGCACACGTATTTCAAACCTTTGAGTTTGTACCGTTCCCCTGTTTTGCTCCAATCTTGATATGGAATTTCCGGCTTCGGTTCCGCCTCGGCTCTCGGCTTGGGTTGACTTGGTTTGACTCGGGTCTCGGCTCGGGTTTATTTGGTTTGACTCGGGAAATAGCTCGGGATTCCCTAAAAACCTTCAATTAAGCCCAAACTTCTTCTAACTCCTTATTTTCCTACAAAACACCAAATCATTATATCTAATATATAAATAGGGGTTAAAACAAGCAAATATACCCTATAAAAGAGAAGAATTTCGGCTCGGAACGAGGCCGAACAGCTATAGGTTATCACAGTAATCCACATGTTAACCTAAACTAGCCTAACCTAACCTTATATAGGCGATTATTCCCTTAGGTTGAACATTATTGGGTATTAGGACCCAATAGGTGTGGTCGTACATAAGGCTTGAATTTCAACACTCCCACGCTGCCACACAAGATGTTTTCCTCAATGGGGTCTTACCACGTGTAAACACAAATTTCGAGCCTTGACGTGCAGAAAGCTTGGAGCTGTTGATCTTGAACTTTTGTCGACCTTGATCCTTGGCACTTGGGAGCTGGAGGCCGCTTGCAGTTCGAGCTTCTGAATTTTCTGAAATGCAGAATGCCGAATGCCGCCGGGGGTAGACTGCCGTGTCCCCTGAAAATGGGGGAGAAGACCCCTATTTATAGGCTCTAGAGGCCTAGGGTTGCCTAGGGTTTGAGTCGCCTTTGGGCTTGGGCCCAAATTAATTAATTACCCCTTTATTTAAAATAAAGAAATAATTAGGATTTCCTGCATCATAAATGACACGTGTCGCGACGCTATTGGCCATGATATATTTCCATTTAAAATTTAATTAAATGAACCGCCGTAATTAATTTTTCGCGTGGCGGATAATAATTAGCCGAATAAATTTATTTATTTTCCATGTGTCATTTTCTGATTGGCCGACAAATTTTACCTCCTACAGATGCCCACTTCGAGAGTCAGTCGCAGACATAAATTAAAGTGTTTGAAGCGGTTGAATCTCGAATATTCGATGGTTAAACTGTTATCGCTGATTTGGCGTATGATCTTAGAACTTGGTCAGAGAGTCAAATGTTTGACTTAATTAAGTGCTACCTAGGCTTACCCCAATTTAATGAGGGGATAACTTAGTACACCTCTATGTATTTGATAACCAAAGCTATAAAGATTGACCCCATTTCCTCTGAATAACGTTGACGCCCTGGACTTGGTTGGATATTTGGTGTTTTGAGCACCTCTTTTTTTTTCTTTTTTTTTGACACTGATTATTGCTCATGAGAGTTTTACAGAAGATATGGCTCTTGTACCTTCTCTCTCCCCGTATTGGATGCAATCTTATCAAAATTTTAATTAAATAAAATTTTGAATTTCACAATTGGACTTGGAATGGAATTAGAGTTGGATTCAGACTAAAACTTGTAGCTGGAGTTGGAATAGGAATCTTGCTGGTGGATCAGTATAAATACTCGCTTAATTTCTACTGCAAATCACCCAACTCATTCTTCTGGAGCTTCATTCAACGGGTACTGTTTTCTCCTTGTCTCTATTTCTACTGCCTTCTTTTTTTCTGGGTAAAAAAAAAAAAAAAAAGTTGTTGATCTTGAGATCTTCCTCATGATTTTAGTTTGGATGGGGTAATTTGATGATCATGATTATGATTTTGGAAATGATCTCGATGAGAGCACATCCTTACTTTGATTTTTCTTTTTCTGGCAATCTTGATGGTTATGAAGATGATACGATCTTGATTTTCACTGCACTTGATTTCTTGATTCCTCTATTTTCTTTAAATATTGATTTTTAACTATTGATCATCAGTATGATGTTGATGATGCTACGATCTTGATTATTTTTTTTTGCTTCTTTTTTTTCGGTCTTGATTTTGAGGTTTGGTGATGAAAAATTGGAGGAATAATCAAGTGAATCGAAGGAACGGAGGGTCTTTTAGCAGCGGTTGCTAATTTTAAAGAGAGTGTGGGGACTTTTACTGGTGATTTCCATCTAATTTAACCCAGCTACTGAAAACGCAAGGAGAAATACCTGAACGTATTGTTGCTATATCTCCAATCTCTTGGCTGCTGGGTAGATCTCGTCACTGGGGGTTGTGTTTGCATTTATGTTCAAGCTTGCTTTGTGAAAAAGAAAACACATCAAAATTTTTTGTTGGTGCTGTCGTTTGAATGATGTTGTTGCTCTTCTCCAAAACCCTTTTGAAATTGTTGACAGTCTGGGCCTTCTTCATTTTTTTATTCGTAGAGTACAGATGAAAGAAGAACTTTGTGGTCTGTGTTCTTCTTCACATGATGACATATGTGATATGACCATCATTCTTTTTATTTTCTTTATTTAATTTCTATGGTAGGCTTCACAAACTTGTGATTGCATTTATTGCACATCCATACACATGAATGTCTTTTTGTGGCAAATGATGATACACATACACGTACAAGAATTCTGAGGATGCAAGAATTTTATATATATATATATATATATATATATATATATATATATATATATATTGGATATGGAGAATTAGAAAAACGTCTCCACTTTATTTTTTTTTGACATTTATTTATTTATTTATTTGTTTGCAGGAAGTTGCGATTAATTGACATCGTCTGTTTGAGTTTGTCCTTCGTCGCCAGTGTCCTGCCTACTCCTCAGTGTACTGACGTGGGGTAGTCATAGACTACTCTCTTCAGGACCGTCTGGGTCGACTGTTGTCTTCTCCGCTTTCTGTGCTACTCCTCAGCGTACTGACGTAGGGTAGTCCTAGACTACTCTCTTCAGAACTGTCTGGGTCGACTGTGGTCTTCTCCGCTTTCTGTGCTACTCCTCAGCGTACTGACGTAGGGTAGTCCTAGACTACTCTCTTCAGGACTGTCTGGGTCGACAGCGTTGTCACTCCGCCTTGCCTTGAGTACTCCCCTTGTGATATTTAGGCTTTTCACGTCACCACTAGAGATCATGGTGCACTTTGTTGACTCGTCTTCGAAATCGCCATCTGTCACCATTTTGGACAAGAAGGACGACGCGATCGAGGACGGAATAACACTCCGAGTTGATGTGCCGACGCCGCTACCCTCCAAGAAATCCTTGCTCAATGATAAGCTCACAGATTCTCATTAGAGCGTCACTTCTACACGTAATGTACTGAACTCAGACGGCACCATCACACACAACTATAAAGCTTTGAAGCTCATTTCTCCTCTGTTCGGAGCTTCAGTTCCAGTACAAAAACCATCGCCTTTGCTTAACCATCGCATTGCAGACGGGTCAATAACATGGGGGACTTTCTCGCCTAACGACAACTTCTATATTCCATGTTACTGGGAGTGGCTTGAGGACGTTCTTGGTCGTAATAAAGACAAACTCATAGACTGGAGGATTTACAACGGATTATATGCGTCTTTGTTTTCCTACGACCTCAACCTCAATGTTTTCAAGACTTTCTGTGAACTATGGTGCCCTACTACTAACACCTTCTACACAGAGGATGGAGAAATGTCGATTTCTTTGTGGGACATGTGGAAAATAGCTGGGCTTCCGGCCAGTGGGTCTTACTATGAAGAAGTTGTTCCTTCCACCCAAGCTTTGTTGTCTGCCGGCCAAGAAGATAGCGTCATACCAAAGTCCTGCATTTATCTTTTTTCTGCTTTGCGCAACCAATGTCAAGATGTCAATGGTATTATTCAACTTCCTGCTAGTGAGTGGGTGCGTTTCTGGTATCGTGGCTTGAAGAGGTATGCAAGCCCTCCCCCACGAGATAGTAGAAGACGGAAAAGAATTCCACTAGAGACTTACTGTCCTCCTGGATCCATCGCTAAACGTCCAGCACGAACCAAGAAGGAAAGGGGTCCTTTTGTTCTTCTCGGCGTTCCCGAGTCACTGATTGAAGAAGTTTACCTAGCTGCCCTCATATCTTGCTGGTTATGTTGCTTTGCACTACCAACTGACAAGCTTAACCTCATTCACCCTGGTGTGTTCAAGGTTGCCAGCCAGATTGCGCATGGGCAATGTGTGAATTTGGCCATCCCAACTTTGGCTAGTGTCTACCAAGGTTTGTACAAGATCTCCTCTGCTAAGAATTTGAGTAAGCTGGAGATCATTTTCCCTGTGCAGTATGTTTATGGCTGGTTGGGCACCTATTTCAAGACTCATTTCGAGCATCCTAAGTTTAAAGACAACCCTTCTCCTAAAATGGTTAAACTTTAAGGAGAAAGAATGGACAAGACATTTGATCGGCAGAGGTCACGTGAATAACTGAGGCGTCCTGAGGTGTCACGTATATATTGTATTGCTGATTGATGGATACCTGTCGAGAACTGACTGACACTCCTGTATTGTCCACTGGCTGGAAGACTTACATGGTCTGCATGCGTAGCGGTTTTCTGACGCTACGCCAGGGGAAGATTATTGTAATAGAATCGTACTTCCCTTGTAAATTCGGGCGTTAGTTTGGTTTTTATCAGGATGTGCTTAGTGATCCCAGCAAGACTGTTCGCGGTGGTACTTTAGATCCACGGTGACTGTTCCTAGCATACCATGCCCAAAATCCATGATGGTTACAGTAGAGTATGCCAACTGGTGGAAATCTTATCGCCTTGATCTCTTTTCTTCGGAGACTTAGAAGCTCATTCATACCGATACAACGCCACCTAAGGTTCGTAGGGCGAAGGTTAATGACGATGCCTCTGTTCTGGTTGTTACTGATGGGAAAGCAAAAGCACATAAGCCTGTCATGCCCCCTACTGTTCAAGTTGTTACTCCTGTTGATGATCTTAGGGAGGAAGGAGATGGTAGCTCTTCTATTGGTCCGGACTTGTCTCCTCAAAAGAGTTCTCATGATTCACCTAGGAGGGAGAAAATTGAGGCTTTGAAAGGCTTAGATATCGCGCCAAGGTCCAGGGGTAAATCAAACAGCGCGACTAGCTTGTCTAAGTCCAAAAACAGAGCAAAGGCAATTCTATAACTCATCAACCTACCCCTTTCTCACTTTATTTCTTTTACTGATGGCGGATACGTGGATGAACTGATATATTTTTCTTGGCTGTGCAGGAGTTGACTCCAACGAGCAAGGAGCTGCTTGAAGAAATGTTCGGTGATGATGGCAGCGAGAACACCCTGACGGCACCGCTCGCAAGGAGTCGTGAGCCAACTGCATCAATTGACATAATGCCCCCACCGATCCACGACGTCAATCGGGCTCATTCTCCTACTCCGTCTGCTTCTGCCTACTTTCCTGGCAAGATCTCCCATGGCTTGGCTGGTGAGGTGCGACGACGGTTTCTTCAACAGTTAAAGAAGTATATTCCACGGACGGAAGATGACATTAATAACCTGAGATCGGAGGCTGAGAAGTTCTATGGAACCTTGTCCTCTCTTGACACAGATCCCTCGGAGCTAAAGGAGCTTGTCGAAACATACTTCCAAGGAGCTGAACGGTGCCTTAAGTTATAAGCTCAAGTGGAGAGGCGAATCCCTACAGCAGAGACTTTAGCCAAACGGGAAGCTTTATCTTCTGAACTCCAAGCAGCCCAAGCCTCTGTTGCCGAGATTGACAAGCACTTTGATGAAGAAACTTCGGCTATATTTCGTGCTCATAAGCGTAGAAAGACACTTGAGGCTGAACTTGAGGTAGTGAAAGCGGATGAGCAAAAGTTGCATAGCAAGCTAGCTGAGACTGATGCTTCACTTAAGAGGGCTAAGGACAAGGTGTCTGTTCTTGAGCGGGAACTTGGTGCTTTGGAGAAGCCGCAACCTACTGAAAAAGAGAAGGCTGCAGTTGTGACAGCGAGGAGACGTGTCCAAGAGCTCTTGAAGAGATTAGACGCTTGAGATTTGTTTAGCGTTTTTTTTTTAACTTCGAATTTTGTCAAATCTTGTTGTTTTCTTTGGCTTTTTCCAGCAGACTGTTTCCTTATTTTTTTTTGTTTTATCGTATGTTATCGTTAGTGTTATTTATATTGCAATAAAATAGCTCCAATTTCTAGTTTATGCAATAACATGTATGACAACATTGTAAACGAAACAAACTTCATTTAACTTTCTTTTACGGCTGTACCAGGCATATGCCTAAGTTGCCTACGTACCTAAAGGGAATGCAAAATCCCAAAAGGATCAATCCATACGTAGTTCATGTGAGGAAAAGAAAGAATTTTTATTTATTTATTTAGCCGTTCACAGTTTATACTCTTGCGGGCCAGGAGTATTACAACAATGAAATGGAAGAAACTTAAAAATAAAACAGAAATTGACTTTTTTTTTTGTGTATGTGAACAGTTTAGGCTCTTGTTCGGGAGCTTACAATTTGTTGAACTTCAAGGATAGTAGCGCTTCAGGAACTTCCCGTTGATTGGTCCAATGTGCACTCCTTCTGCGTCGACTATCTTGTAGGCACCGTTTGTGTAAACTTCGCGCACCACATGAGGGCCATCCCACTTAGAAGTGAACTTGCTTCCAGATTTACGTGAGACAATGATAGGCCTTCTCACAGCTAGTACTTGATCTCCAACAGTGAACGAGCGTGGACGAACCTTTTTGTTGAAAGCTCGCGACAGTCGAGCGTGATAACACTCCAGCTTCTATTGTGCTTGAAGTCTCTTCTCATCAAGAGCCTCTAGCTCCTCTAGGCGAAGCTTCTGATTTTCCTCCTCGGCCAAACCTTCTTGTATCGCAACACGAAGTGACGGGACTTGAATCTCCAAGGGGAGCACAACTTCTACCCCGTATACAAGAGCAAAGGGTGTTGACTGTGTCGGCGTCTTGTAAGTCGTTCGGTATGCCCACAGAGCTTCCCCTAACTTTTCATGCCAATCCCGCTTGGATTTTGAGACAATCTTCTTGAGTAAATTGCACAACGTCTTGTTGAAATCCTCTGCCAAGCCATTTGCAGGAGCATTATACATGGACGACTTGTGTTGAGCGAACTTAAACTTTTCACAAAAACTCGTCATCAAACTGTTGACGAATGGCTTTCCATTATCAGTGATGATGTACCTAGGCACGCCATACCGGTAGATGATGTGTGTTCTTATGAAGTCAACTACATTTTCCTTCTTGACTCCTCTAAGAGGAATCGCCTCTGCCCATTTGGAGAAGTAGTCTGTGGCGGCCAAGATGTAAGAATGACTAGCCGATGACTTAGGCGTAATTGGTCCAACAACATCAAGACCCCATGCCTCAAACGGCCATGATGCCACCGTAGGATGAAGTGGTTCCGGAGGCTGGTGTATGAAGTTGACATAAAACTAACAAGCGTCACACCTCCTGGCATAGTTCATGCAATCTTGTACCATTGTGGGCCAGTAATATCCCATCCTCTTGACACGGTCCTGAAGCTTAGGACCTGATTGATGTGCGCCACACATCCCTGAGTGAGCTTCTTCCATCACTTGCTTTGCCTCGTCCAAGCCTAGACATCTTAACCAGAGTCCTGAAAAGGAGCGCCGATAGAGGGTACCATTGTAGTAGAAGAACCGAGAAGCTCTCCGTTGGACTTTTGTCTTATGCCTAGCATCACTAGGTAGTCTTCCATGCTTTAAGTAGTCCATGATGGGTTGGCGCCAATCCTCCACCTCGGTTTCAAGAGCACAGATTGCATTGACCTCTTCTTCCAACTCCTGGTTTGGCGGTGCTACGACCCATCTACCGCATACCAGATCGTTATGTTCTCTCTCGCCTCATGCTAAGGTGGCCGCCGATTAGCGAGTGTCGGCCATCTTGTTGGAACTCCTCGAATATGCTCTACCTTGACTATGTCCAATTTCTCCAATAATTGCAACGCCAGCCTGTGGTATGGCACCAAGTCTTCCTTTTTAACTTCATACTCTTCAAGAAGCTGCTTAATGACCAACTGTGAGTCACCGTAGATGTTGAGCTCCTTTATCTCCATTTCAGTAGCCATTTGAAGTCCCAGGACCAATGCTTGATATTCCGCCATATTGTTTGAACATAATTGAGTAAGAACAAACGAATATGTTAGAACATGTCTTTCGGGAGAAACAAAGACAACCCCTGCTCCAGCGCCATCATGCCTCGCCGCTCCATCAAAATACATATCCCACGATGGAAAGATATCTATGAAGAACACGTCCTCCCCTTGCAAGTCATCACTTATCTCCCAATTGTCAGGAATCGGGTGCTCGGCCAAGAAGTCAGCTAATGCTTGTCCCTTGATTGCTTTTTGCGGGACATAGACAATGTCGTACTGCTTCAAGATCATGGCCCACTTTGCCAGACAACCACTCAACACCGGTCTTGGCAAGATGTACTTGATAGGATCTGCCTTAGAGATGACCTGCACAGTGTGAGACTGCATGTAGTGCCTTAGCTTTTGAACAGCGAAAACCAGGGTTAAACATATCTTTTCTATAGGAGAATAGTTCAACTCAGCTCCGACCAGAGTTCGACTTAGGTAATACAACGCTCTTTCTTTTCCATCTTCAGTGTGTTGAGCGAACAACGCCCCCAATGATCTCTCCTGCGCCGTAACATAAAGTATGAGGGGCTTGCTAGGGATCGGTGCTCCTAAGATCGGAGGGTTTGACAAGTATTTCTTGATGGAATCAAAAGCTTTTTGACACGAGTCATCCCACTCGAAAGGAGCACCCTTTTTCATAAGGTGGCTGAAAGGATGGCAACGACCAGCAAGATTTGATATGAACCTCCGAATATAGGCTGGTCGACCTTGAAGGCTGCGAAGCTCCTTGAGATTCTTTGGTTCCAGCATTCCTGGATTGCTTTAATCTTTGCTTGGTCAACCTCGATTCCTCTATGGCGAACGACGAAGCCTAGGAACTTTCCAGAGGTAATACCAAATGCACACTTTAGAGGATTCATCTTAAGTTGACACCTCCTCAACCGTTCAAAAATTTGACGGAGATCCTGAAGGTGATCCGCCCTCTTCCTTGACTTAACCACCAAGTCATCGACATAACATTCCACCGTCTTATGGAGCATGTCGCCAAATATTTTCTCAGACGCTTTGGTACGTTGCTCCAGCATTTTTCAAGCCGAATGGCATTACTTTGTAACAAAATATGCCCTTTGGTGTCCGAAATGCAGTCGCATCTTGGTCTTCTGGTGCCATCTGGATTTGATTATATCCAGCGGTGCAATCCATAAATGATAAAGCTTTGTGACCCGTGGTGGAATCAATCATAAGTTCAGTGATGGGTAAGGCAAAGTCATCTTTTGGACAGGCTTCGTTAAGATCGCGAAAGTCGACACAGACGCGAAGTTGTCCGTTTTTCTTCCTTACAGGGACAATGTTTGCAATCCACGCCGTACTTCACCTCCGAATGAATCCCGCCGATGAGCTTGTCGACCTCTTTTTCAATTTTCGAACTGCTCGGGCGCAACCTCCGTTGAGGCTGCTTCTTGGGTGACACGCCCTTCCTTATAGCCAAGCGGTGAACAGCAACTTTTGGGTCTAATCCCGACATCTCCTTGTAATTCCAAGCGAACACGTCTTTATACTCTGAAAGGAGTCTGAAGTACTCCCCTTCTTCTTCTGGTGTAAGCAGAGAGCTTACATAAATGGGGTGAGGATTATCTACCGTCCCAAGATCTAGCTCCTTCAATTCATCCACCGTTGCTTGCCCCCCATCCTCAAGAGTCTTAGGAGTTTCAGCAAGCTCTATTTCATCCTCGGGACCTTGGTGTTCCGTGATGGTAATATGATTGGCTGACACAACTTCTTCTTGGCTGGACTCCTTTTCAGATTTGGTATTTACCTGATGACCTGTCAGAACTACAATACGCCTCTTGACTCTAAGGGAACCATCTATCTTTATATCCAAGGTAGAGAGACGCTTCATGTGAGAAGGGACAGAGCTTTGAACGTCATTTGTGACTCCTATGCGTCCGAAAACAGAAGTGTCTCCTGGACAAAGTTGTGGCTCCACCAATTCCTCACTGGCTTTTATCCTAGCAAACACTGAAGACTTCGGTTGAGAATGACCTTTGATTCTGCTGAAACAGATCTCCTTCTGCTAGGTATGTCTCTTATACGAGTGAAGACAGAAGGGCATTCACCAGAAGTAGCCGGCCATAGCCTATCGAACACAGAGGACCTTGGCTTAGGATGAGTGTTTTCCTCCTCACTAACATCAACCTCTTCAGCTGTAATGTACTGGACCTCGGACCTCCTCTCTTTTCTTCGCGCTGAGATTCTAACTGGTTGTATTGGCTTGTAACCGAGACCAACCTTAGAGACTTTTACCGAACCCCCTTGCTCTTGGATCTTGTTCTGCGTGTCGTTAAGGCCATAAGGCTTGGCCTCAACTACCTCCCCTAGGGGTGCCGGATTTTGAAAGTCATAACCAACCTTTTCCATAAGCTTGTACACCTTCGGATCGAACCCTTCGTTAGTCCTTGGAGTCGGTATATCATCACCATCTTTAGACGACACCACAAACCCGGAAAGAGGTGGTTTCTTGGCCCTGTTTTGTTGTGGGTGGAGGATAGGGATGACCGTATTTTCTTTGAGTGCACTTAGACCCTCCTCACTGACTTTCTTGCTAGACGCATTCTTTGAGCTTCCATTTGTATATTCGGCAAAAGGAGATTCCCCCTCCTTTCGGCGAGACTTAGGTATGTACCTTAGAACTGGTAGCACCACGCCAGATGATGGAGCAACTTGCTTATTGGTCGGTTCAGAGAGTGCCACTGACATTTCCTCTTTATGCGGTACCTCCCATCTATCGTCTGTTAAAACCTCAACATTTTTCTTCAAAACCCTTTTGCCTGTGGAGGCAATTGATGAGGGCATTGCCTCCTTAAACGTCACAGTCTCTTCAAAGAATCTTGCATCTGCAAAGTGGGATTCGGCTCTACTAAAAGGCTTAACATCACCATCTATCTTTCTTTCCCCACCTCTATAATACTTCAAACATTGATGTAGAGTGGAAGCTACGATGCCATGCTCATGTAGCCACGGTCTCCCTAACAGCAACTTATAGGAAGTCTTGGAGTCGATAACATGGAAAATTGCAGCTGTAGACAAGTCACCCATCGCCAACTCAACCCGAATCATCCCGAGTGCTCGTTGACCTTCGAGGTTGAACCCTTGTATCATTATACGACTCTTGGAGAGCTCTTCAATTGTGATCCCCAATTCTGACATCGTCGACTTTGGCATGATATTCACCGCAGATCCTCCATCAACCAAAATGCGTTTGACCTTCTGTCAACGGACGTAGTCGGATACAAATAGAAGGCAATTATGGAGCTTGGAGCCTAGAAGTAAGTCATTGTCAGTGAAGGTGATAGTTGTGTTGCAGGAAACACACTGCGTGAAAGTGCTAGACGATTCTCCTACGTCTTGGACCTTGTCGGCGTAAAGCTCAGGATGTTGCAATGCAGTGGCAACATGACGACGCATTTCTTCAGGAAGATGAAAGACTTTCTCCCATGCCATTTGTGCTGGTAAGGCCTCCACAACCCTTAGAGTTTTATCAGTAGCTTCCTGAAGACGGTCTTGGTTTTTCACTTCGTTGACCTCATCTTCGAATTCGGAACAGGAGACCATGTTCACCACGACTTCGTCAGCCTTTCCTAGGAAGTCCCATGGGAAATATTTTCCTAAGGTGAGAGGACGACGTGAATCTTGCTCAAACGACCTAGAGGGTTGAACCAACTGCTTCCTAGAGCTACCAACCTTTTCCCCTTGCCTAGCTGGTTGAGAGCTACTCTTCCTTTCCTGCTGTTTTCTTTTGTGAGACGATGGCACTTGAACCTTGTCGTTCTTCCTGGATTTCCTCCGCGTGACCAGAGTCCATCCTCCCTCCTCCTCCTGACCTTCTGGCGTTTCAGTATGTTTCCTTTGAGAGGTCCGAGCTAAAATAGGGATAAAAACTGGTTCTTGGCTCCCGAACTGGATCATCATAAGATCTTCTCTGTCATATGGAGCCAGGTGTGCCGAAATACAGTTAGTCTCGACGTTGTTGTCCAAGTCCAATATTATCCTCTCTTCTTCAACTAACTTCATGATGCGTTCTTTCAGGGTTATGCATTTCTCGAGAGGGTGACTGACTACCCTGTGGTAGCGACAGTACCTCGGGTCGTTTGTTCTTCCCGCTTCTTCTGGCCTCTTTGGTTGCGGGAGCTCGATAACACCCTTCTCCAGCAAGTCATCAAGCATTCCCGACAAGTCTGAATCAGGGAACATATATTTCTTCTCTTGTAGCTCCTTCAACGTAGGACGTTTCTTAGCATCATTCCTCGAGAGTTTGGTTTTTCTGCTTTCTTGTTTGGGCTTGGCAGAGATTCGAGCTGGCTCCTCAGTTGCAGTTGAAACAGACATGGACTCCCTCTTCGAAGTCTTCACTGGCTTCGCATTCTTCTTGTACTCGTTAGTAACCTTTCTTGCTCGGACGAAGATGAAGATTTTCCCCGTCGATTCTCTATGGTAATCTCCATGTCGTGTGCCTTGGTTGCCAATTCCTGGAAGGTCCTTGGCTTGACTATTTTGAGGACGTAGAGCAGGTCCCAATGCATACCTTGAGTGCACATGTCGACAGTCGAAGCCTTAGAGAGGCGATCCTTGCACTCAAGACTAAGAGCCCTCCAACGATGGATGTATTCAAGGACTGGCTCCCCCCTCCCATTGTTTGGTACTCGTCAGCTCCGTCATGCTAACAATACGTTGAGTGCTGTAGAATCGGTTTATAAACTCTCGCTCCATTTCTTCCTAGCTGTTGATAGACTCGGGTTCCAAATCCGTGTACCAGTCGAATGTTATCCCCTTCAATGATCGAACGAACTACTTCACCAGTCGGTCTCCTTCCGTCCCTGCATTGCTGCAAGTCTCGATGGAATGCGCAACGTGTTGCTTGGGGTTACCCTTTCCATCAAACTGGTTGAACTTCAGAGGTTGATAGTCGAGTGGCATCCGAAGCGCATCGATCCTCTTTGTGTAGGGCTTTGTGTACAAGTGACTCTTGTTCGACGCCTCTCCTAGTTGAGCCCTTACTGCATTAGCAATCATACTCTGGATCTCTTCCGCAGTCATTGATCCTGAAGAGGAGATCTTCTTTATTTCATCGTCGCCATCACCATCACCCTTAGAAGATTCTTTGTCAGATCCCTCCTGGTCAGTTTCTTCATCAGACTCTTCATAAGAGCGCTTCTCTATTATCCTCACCAGTTTTGCGATCTGCTTTCTTTGCTTGTCGATCTTTTTGTCTTTTTCTTCGCTTTCACTAGCAAGTCTTCTCAGTGTAGCCTCCAACTCTGCAATTTTTTCTTCCACGTTGGAAGTGTCAGTTGTCATCACTGGCATGATGACAGTTTTAGTAGACTCAATTTCAGCCTCCGAGAAGATAGATTCCTCTTCAGTCATTGGAGAAGAATCTTCGCTGGAGTATTCTTGGCCTTCAAAGTCCTCAGACTCGAAGATCGGGTTGTAGCGAGTTTGGAGTTCGTCCATTCCACGTGGGGTAGTCATTACTGAGCCGAAGGTATTTGCAGTGCTTGGCCTCCGAGAGCGAGGAATCATTTGAGGCAGTCCCTGAATGTTTGGATCAACAGCCAGACTCTTCCGTGAAGGGGTTGGTGCCTTGGTAGTTGGTTCTTCCAGTAGAGCAGAAATTGCAGCAGCAGCGGTGGCAGCCTTCGCCATCCTTCGAGTCATTACTCCGCTCGATGTAGCACTCGTAGTTGTCGACCTTGGGACGAAGCTTGAACGCTCCACTTTGTTGAGGGTTGAGAGACAACTTTCTTGGGTGCCATAGCGTCGCTTGAGTTGAAGATGAATTTGAACTTCTTGGAGAAAGAGATGAGAGGCAGAGTGGTCCCACCGAGCGTGCCAAATTTGTAAACACGAATTTCGAGCCTTGACGTGCAGAAAGCTTGGAGCTGTTGATCTTGAAATTTTGTCGACCTTGATCCTTGGCGCTTGGGAGCTGGAGGTCGCTTGCAATTCGAGCTTCTGAATTTTCTGAAGTGCAGAATGCCGAATGTCGCCGGGGGTAGACTGCCGTGTCCCCTGAAAATGGGGGAGAAGACCTTTATTTATAGGCTCTGGAGGCCTAGGGTTGCCTAGGGTTTGAGTCGGCTTTGGGCTTGGGCCCAAATTAATTAATTACCCCTTTATTTAAAATAAAGAAACAATTATGATTTCTTGCATCATAAATGACACGTGTCGCGACGATATTGGCCATGATATATTTCCATTTAAAATTTAATTAAATGGACCGCCGTAATTAATTTTTCGCGTGGCGGATAATAATTAGCCTAATAAATTTATTTATTTTCCACGTGTCATTTTCTGATTGGCCGACAAATTTTACCTCCTACACCACGCTTCATACATGTAACAGGGCGTGTGACCAGAACAAAAAGGAACAACAATGTTATATTAGGTCACTATCTAACTAACATAACACTTTCACATATGACAACATATGCAACAATCCCCTGAATCATCCTAGCATCACCATCGGCATACGATGTCCTTTTATGTTTGATATATCATTTGATTATACTCCAAAATAATCATCTGGGTTGATATGGTGAAGATAGATCGATTCTCCTTAGACACAGATGATACTAGATCTCCTCCTGACAGCTTTCCTAACGTGTTCTGCTGCACTGTATCATTCCATAGCCCTTGGAGTGCATATTAAAGTAGCTACATCAGACTTTGACTTCATATTGCAGTTCTAAGTCAAAAAGGTCTTGTTCAATTTAGACACTATGGTCTATGACTCTATGGGGTCACACAACGACAAAGAAGAGAATCAATTGTCGTTCCCCTAGGTCAGCATATCACACATAGTATGAAATGTGTGTTATGACATGTCTCCCACTAACTTGGAGTGTGTTACTCTTGTATGCCATGCAAATCTTAAGTATAGATTTTACTAGGAATCTAACCCGAGTCCCCATATTAACGTACCTAACATCGTCCTCCACATTCGTGATTTGGCTTCGAGGCTTAACATGAAATCTTGGGGTTTCATATTTCGACTCAACAAAAATTGAGTCTCATCTTAGACGTACTAAGGCGAATTTTGAATAATTTATTTATCATTAATACAATATATATATATATATATATATATATATATATATATATATATATATATATATATATATGAAGATAATAGAACACTACATACACCTAGTATTAATGTTGTTAATGTCATTTACCCGTTACTCAAGTGTTAGGAACATCACCTGTGCGACTAGGTCGATCACAAACCCTGGTGACACATAAATATGCCTATACTCATACCTGTTTGAGCATATAACGACAAACTCAAACAAATGTGTCCATCATTACAACAAGATTTATCATAAAGATCAAATCCTTCTCCCTGACCAACTCGATAAAACTTTTCTAACGAGAATTAAACATATTCCATAATTGACATACCTAAACTTGTTAAGGTTATCATTTCAATTGGTATTATGAGCAATTGTTAATCTTCAACTTCCTTACTTGAAAACTAATGAACTATAGTACTCACCAGAAATCAGATTTTCTTGATTTGTTGATGCTCAAGTAACTATATGTCTAAGGCTGTTTCAAAACAAAATCTAAAACCATAAATATTAAGTCATGTACACAAGATGACATACATTGAGCTTCTTGTGACAACTAGATGGGAAATACTAGTTAATTCCCATAACTTTTGTAGCAATGATCAATACCTAGGATTATAAACCCATCACAAAAAATATTCCAAGGTCTCCTATATCTCAATGCAATATAAGTAGAGGCTTAGGACAATTTTTGTTATTGTTACCCAAGACAGGTATGGCCTTGCTCATTTTCTTTACCACGGAAGTAAAAGATAACCACTAGCTTATTACTTTGACATCTTTATATCAATCTAATAATTCGATTTAAGAAAGAACACTATCCCTCTAGTCACATGCTTGACATACAAGCAACAATATTATAGAATCCATGTGCAAGTCCACGAGGTAGTGATTATATGAAATACAAGGTAAAATGATTTGGAAGATAGGTTGAGATTATATATGATTCCTTTAAGATAACAATTTGTCTTCTTCACGAAGTCGCATGGTCTACCCATACATATCTCCTCATGAGAGAACAAATCTCTTATGTCAAGTGTGGTTTAATTACAAGCGATTGATCATACAATCCATCAATACACTTATCCGCTTATTTGTCTTTGGAAAAATAAGGACCTCTACAAAAGAGCAAGTAGTTGGATGCCTCCCCCCATTCTCTTAAGAGTATTAAAGATCTTGATGCACTTATATAGGGAGAATATCTCTCACTAACCCTTCGATTAGTGATGTTTCGAGATGTATGAACTAATCTAACATTCAAGAACAAAAATCGAATGAGAACATACCTCATTCGACATTCTAAATAATGATCTTTCTCTATTACATCAAAACTCGAAAGCATGTATGATTCCACCATCCACCATCTAGGATTGTAGGATTGCTCCCACTATATCTTTTACGGTGACCTAGTGAGAATACAAATCCTCCCCCTCACCAATAGATTATGCCTTGTTGTAACTCATACAAATTTATGCTACTTTTGTTATAACTCATATAACTTTTGACCTTTTAAATTTTGCCAAAAACCCCAAGGATTGGTCCTAAAAACTAGTATGTGTAAATGACACCAAAACAATTGATTTCCTAACATATATGAAATATTGGTATATCATATTATGTGCACTATAATAAGCCACACGTCCCTCTCAAAAACGTATTAAGAAGTACGTATTAGTTTATCAGTAGTTTGAATGTCAAGTGATCATACGTTCTACAACAACACTTTGTTATAGAATGTATGATTTGAAGTCATGTCCCTCACTGGACCAGTCATAACAATTCATGTTAGGGCAACTTATCTATTACGAACCAGCACAAAGACTATACTTAGCCGGACATATCAATTTGACAACAAAAGTTCGTTTGACACAGTCAAAACAAGTCTTTTCTAAATCAAGAAATATTTCCCTCTCTAGAACATTACAGCTAGACCCACTGCCAATCATGAAGCTAAGTACACCCTAAGTGTGTATAAAGAGTATCATGAAAGAGGTGATAAGCCATTTACATGTTGACTACGATAATATATCATTCTCTTGTGGACACATTACAAACTTGTCAACAAATGACAAAAAAAACAAGGACGTCCATAAACGATTGGAACTCGGTCTTAATTTATGTACTTGATCATTCCCACACATGTATCCTGAAATAGATGTTGTGTAGCAACTAATGCTATGGAATGGTCACACCGTCACATAAATCAAGTAAACAAGGGGTGAATGGGAAAATTCATCACTTTAGAATAATTCTTATTTTGGTGACTTCCATTTATAGTATGCAACATATACTATCTCTCCTTTTGACTCTTAGCTTCATACTTATGTATCTGAAGTTTTAAGAGAAGTGACAAATTTCTTGTTGCCCAACTCAACTAGACTAATAGTCTCTTGTAATACCTTTGATGTCTATCTCTTTGAGGTCAACGGAGTACAAATGTGATTTCAGAATTATAAGTCTTTCTCAAACATACTAATTCTACCTCAAGTTGTCTGAAATCTATGTAAAGGTTACACATACGCGTCTCTTAGAGATTTCCCTTTAGACAATGTTAAGATCATAGACCATGTCTTTCATGATGTGAAAAGATTCAAACATACAATGACTACTCCTTAATCATGGATCCATATTAAACTAAAGGTACAAGACCTTAGCGATGGATTATGTTTGAATTTGATCTTAAGCTTCGCCTTCTCTCACTTGCCCTTAGCAGTAGAGAAGATCTCAAAACTTTCGCAAGAGGGCATTGTTTGTGCAAAACAACAAATTTCAGCACCTACAACAATACAAAGTACTAAATCTCGTTATGTTGGATGCTAACAAATAACATCGTTGCTCTCTATTAGTGAACGAATCACCAATCAAGTTTTCTATTATTTTGTCAAGATGGACTTCTAGACACATTTCTTCATAATTAAATTACTTAAATCCATCATTCATATATATCACAATGTTCGAAAATTTTGCACGCTCATAATCATCACACATGACATAAACAGGAATTTCATATATAATTTTATTACGACTTGGTTTTCTTTTATGAAAATTTAATACTTGATTGAATATCTATCAATGTTGAAGGAATCAACATGAAAATGTCAGATATCACAAAGATATTTGTTAGGAAAGTGTCCTAAAATCATCAAATCTCTTTATCTCACAATTATTTGTTTCCTAATTGTATTAGGATATTATTTAGGTTGCCTTATTATGTTGGGTTTCCTAATTGTATTAGATTCTAAATCTAATTGGAGTGGGAGTCAAGGGAGTTTTTCCTATAAATATGGTACTTGTTTCTCCACCTAAACTACACTAGAGCAAGAGAGAAAATATTGAGAGGAAAAAAGGTCTCACCAATATTTTCCCGAGTGAATCCCGAGAGAGAAAGATTGAGAGTTGTGAGGGAGAGACCTTTGTGTTGTAATCTCCTTTGTTGTGGATCTCATCACACCCTGTGATAGTGATCTGATTGTACTCCTCCTTTCTCATGATGGATTGTTTTCTGGTTGTCGCCGTCCGTGGGTTTTTCTCCGAGTTCTTCGGTTTCCCACGTAGACCTTGTGGTTGTGTTCTTCTATCGCTCTCATTATTTTGTTCCTGAATTTTCTCGTAATTTCCGTCATCTCAATTTAATTTTATATTCGCTTTCGCTATTGCCTTGCTATTTTCTCTAACAAGTGGTATCAGGGCAAGGTGGAGATGGCTTCGATCACGAAGAGCGAAATTCCAAAATTCGATGGTACAAGGAGTTTCACTATGTGGAGACTACAGATGAAGGTGGTCCTGATTCATCAAGGGTTGTGGGATGTTATTGAGTATCCCGACTCGAAGACTGACGAAACTATGAGCGATGACGACTTCCAAAAGCTCCAGAAGGAGATTAAAGGTAACCTGAGTCCACCGGAGTGGAAGAAGCAGGAAGATAAGACTCTGGCAGGGATTCAGCTGTGTTTGGCAGAGCATAATCAAAGGGAGGTGATGCACATCGAGAAACCTCGGGAGCTTTGGACCAAACTGGAAGAGCTGCACATGTCGAAGAGTCTTGCCAACAAGTACATAATGAAGGAGAAACTCTACACATTGAGAATGTCCTCAGGTACTTTTATGTAAGCACATATCAGTGAATTAGATTCTATTATTACTGAGTTAGAATCAATGGATGAGAAACACACTGATGAGGATAAGGCTTTTCACTTAATTTTGTCCCTACCTGCATCACATAAACAATTTAAGGAGATCATGTTGTATGGGAACCGTGGTGTCCTTAACCTTAGTGAAGTAAAAGCTTATTTACTATCTAAGGAGAGATTT
The DNA here is from genome assembly GCA_029582165.1 of Portulaca oleracea. NCBI lineage: Eukaryota > Viridiplantae > Streptophyta > Magnoliopsida > Caryophyllales > Portulacaceae > Portulaca > Portulaca oleracea. The sequence goes on from CM055880.1 coordinate 16,318,772, forward strand.
GATACTGAGGACGATGACCATACTAGTGAGGGTTTGTTTGTGAGGGGAAGGGGTAATGATGGGAACGGGTCTAGAGGGGAGTCTGAAAATCGTTCAAAGTCTAAGAATCAGCATAAGAAGTGTAATTACTGTGGTTAGAATCGGCATGTAGAGAGTAATTGTTGGACAAAGCTGAAAGACCAAAATAGGGGTAGTAAGGATAACGGCACCAAAACTGGTATTGCAAACTGTGTTGAGTCTTATTCAGATGGTGAGGGGTTTATTGTTACGAATGAGGCTTTGACTACCTCGGCGAGTAGGATAGCTTGAAATGAGTGAGTTCTTGATACTGGGTGCACCTACCACATGTGTTCTCATAAGGACTGGTTCGAGTGCTATGAGAGTGTTAACAACGGGGTTGTAACCATGGGGAACGACTCGGCCTGCGAGATTGCAGGAATTGATAGCATCAGGATACGGACCCATGATGACCTTGTTAGAACCCTGAAAGAGGTTCGTTATATTCCGAACATAACCCGTAATCTAATTTCTTTGGGAACTCTTGAGGCTAACGGTTGCATATACGAAGTAGAAGATGGTGTCCTGAAAGTGTGCAAAGGTTCCATGGTTCTGATGAAGGGAACCAGAAAGGGCAGCCTATACACCCTTCAGGGGTCTACAGTGACAGGAACTGCAGCGGCAGTTCCCAACCTTGATGAGTTGATCATGTGAGGCCCTGCGGGGCTACGCCCTGTGGAGGGGTGTGTTGATGGCGGCAGTCAAGATATTTATCTGGACCGATGATTTGTTGATTTTAGTCCAAGGTGGAGTTTGTTAGGAAAGTGTCCTAAAATCACCAAATCTCTTTATCTCACAATTATTTGTTTCCTAATTATATTAGGTTATTATTTAGGTTTCCTTATTATGTTGAGTTTCCTAATTGTATTAGATTCTAAATCTAATTGGAGTGGGAGTCAAGGGAGTTTTTTCTATAAATATGTTACTTTTATCTCCACCTAAACTACACCAGAGCAAGAGAGAAAATATTGAGAGGGGAAATGGTCTCACCAATATTTTCCCAAGTGAATCCCGAGAAAGAAAGATTGAGAGTTGTGAGGGAGAGACCTTTGTGTTGTAATCTCCTTTGTTGTGGATCTCATCACACCCTGTGATAGTGATCTGATTGTACTCCTCCTTTCTTATAGTGGATTGTTTTCTGGTTGTTGCCGTCCGTGGGTTTTTCTCCGAGTTCTTCGGTTTCCCACGTAAACCTTGTGGTTGTGTTCTTCTATCGCTCTCATTATTGTGTTCCTGAATTTTGTCGTAATTTCCGACATCTCAATTCAATTTTATATTCGCTTCCGCTGTTACCTTACTATTTTCTCTAAAAATATTTGAACTCTTATACACAAGATAAGATTTGAATTTTGTTATACAAAACAAATTTATATAAAATTGAATCAATCGAACATAAAACACATTTATATTTAGCCATACAAAGTTGATTTGTATGCTATTGATCGAATCTATCCATGCAAGTTTAAACTTACATAATGTCATGTGAAAAAGTAATTTAAAACACTCTATAATCAATTATCTTTGATAAAACTAATTTACCAACTAATAAAACAAATTTATACCTCTTAATTGGTTACCCATATGCAAGACAAATCTTACATCACCTTTTTAATCAATCTACGACATATAGGACATGAAATATGGCATATAAACTTATTTATATGAACCTTAATCAATCAACTACAAGTGAAACAAATCACATTATATATATATATATATATATATATATATATATATATATATATATAACGAATTTAATTATATATGTTAATTGGTTAATAATACGTGAACGTATTCACTTAATTGAACGAACCTCAAGTATTCATCAAATAACTGTAGCGCCCCGCCCCACCGGGGTCGCGGACATTACCAATAACTACTACAAGGACCACTGATTGACCCCACAAATCACCGCAAGTCTTTTCAGCGTGTTTCTACCTCGCTCATACGTTGCCCGAAAACTTCCTAGAAGGTCACCCATCCTAAGATGACTCACATACAAGTACGCTTAACTAAGGAGTTCACAACGGATGAGTTACCTTAAAAAATGTGCACCTTGGTGATATAAGTGGTCATTCAATCCCTTTAAGCCACACTTAACTATATATCTGGGGTGTTACAATAACACAAAATTATATAATAAGAGGAGGTCCAACATTTCATGCCTATGTATAAAACTAACGTATACAATTGATATAAGAGACATATAATAATTACGTTATAATTAATAATAGGTTTTTGGCTCAAAATAATCCGAAGTCGGAGGTCATTGATTCAAAATAATCCAAACTCATTTTTTGGCTGAAAATAATCCAAACTTTTAACCTATTTGCTCGGACTAAACCGAAATTGATTTCCGGTGTCGGAATGCTGACTGGGCAGCCTGAGCACGTGTTTCTTTAATTGATTTTGGTTTTTGAAGTTTTTTAAAGCTTATGTAGACCCCAACTCCCTTAAACCAAGTGTTTAATAGTTTAAATTTTTGGGATTGGAAGACTAAATTTATTATGTTAAAGTGTTTTTATTTTTTATCTATTGACATGTCATTATAAGTTTAAGTGAGTTGGGGGGTCTACATAAGCTTTAAAAAAAAATTCAAAACAAAAATCAATTAAAGAAACATGTGCTCAGGCTGCCTAGTCAGCATTCCGATGCCGGAAATAAATTTTGGTTTATCCGAATAAATAGGTTAAATGTTTGGATTATTTTCAGCCAAAAAGTGAGTTTGGATTATTTTCAGCCAATGACCTCCGACTTCGGATTATTTTGAGCCAAAAACCCATTAATAATTACGTTATAATTATACAAGCCCCTTTGTATAATTTTAATTCCTTATCTTATGTAAAACAAATTTACATAAAAGGTCACATGACAACAATTAGTTGACTACAAGCTTGCGTCATAAAATTAATTCATAATCAATTAGCCAATTAAAGACGTGCAAAACTAATTTATATATCTCAATTCAAGCTCATGTAATCAAAAAGCATTCTCAACATTAACTAAGCATGGATTACATGATATTTAGAGTTTTTTTTTCATAATTTCAGGCAGTAGCCCATTTTATTCAATAAAGATGTCCTCCAGCACCAAGATTACAACACAATTAGAGTGCAAAAACACAAAGTTTGAAACAAAAGCTGAAAATGGAAACAATACATCAACTTTCCCCCATAATGGTAGTTAAAGTAATCAAGCCAAGGCCAAAATGAATGTAAAATCTAAGCCCACTTGGCCACTTATAAACACCAAGCTTTACTCCCCACCTAGTTAATTGCTCTAACTCCTCACCAAAGTTGTTTCTTTATCTCTTTTACTTGGGAATGATCAATAAAGTATCTCAGTTTGTACCCTTATCACTGTTCCTTCCTCTGGCACCATCACATATTCATATGACATTTAGGGACTGTTTGGACCTTGGAAAACAACATGGAAAAAAAATTATTTTAGAAAATGAAAATTTTTCTTTTGTTTGGATTGAAGTAAAAGGAATAGAAAAAAATAGTTGGAAAATTGCATTAAAAATTTGGAATAACAATGAATAAATAATTTTCTCTTCAAAAATGAAAGGAAAGTTGGGAGAAAAATTTTGGATCAAAGTCAACCTTTCTTTTCATCCTCTCTCTAACTCGTCTCTCTCTCTCTCTCTAACTCTAACTCTCTTCTCTCTCTCTCTCTCTCTCTCTCTCTCTCTCTAACTCTCTTCTCTCTCTCTCTCTCTCTCTCTCATTAACTTTCTTCTCTCTCTCTCTCTCTCTCTCTCTCTCTCTCTCTCTCTCTCTCTCACACACACACTCTCTCTCTTCTCTCTTTTCTCTTTCTCTCTCTCTCTAAGTATCTCTCTCTCTCTCTCTCTCTAACTCTATTCCCTCTTTCTCTCGCGCACTCTCTCTTGTTTCTCTCTAAGTCTCTTCTCTTTCTTCTCTCTTTCTCTCTCTAACGTTCTCTCTCTCGCTCTCTCTCTCTAACTCTCTTCTCTCTCTCTCTCTCTCTCTCTCTCTCTCTCTAACTCTCTTTTCTCTCTCTTTATTACTCTCTCTCTCTCTCTCTCTCTCTCTGACTCTCTCTTTCTCTCCAAATCACATCATATGATCTAAAAAAATGAAATTTGATATTTACAAGTTTTCTTGCAAATTTTATTTTTCCATGTATTCTTCCTCAAACCAATGAAGGAAAAGAAAATTGAATGGAAAATCAAATTTTTTTTTCCTTCAAAATTTACTTAAACCAAACAAGAGAAATAAATTTACTTTACTCCAAAAAAATTTCCCTCCTAATTTTTTGTCCACGAGATTTTTTTTCCATCCTGTTTTCTAGGTCCAAACGGACCCTTAGAGTTATACACACTGTTACTGTTGAGAAGCGGCTTTTAGAGAAATGAAGAAGAGAACAAAAATGTTAATTTTTGTATTTTATTTGTGCTGTTTGTCTTTGGTTTGGCCGTGTGGCTTCTTGTTGGTTGTTGTCCTTTAGCTATACTTCTCTCTGCATTTTCGCAGTGCTGTTGCAGTCTCTTTAGCCTCGTTTGGCTTTCAATAATAAAAAAATACACATAAATGTGATCCTCCATATCTGATCAAGAACTGATCATATAAAGTAGATTTACATTACCCTAAAGTATAACAAAACACATTAATAATCATGTAATCAAAAAATTCATGGTATGTAATACACAATTACAATAATTAACTCTAATCTAAAATTGCATGACAAACACAATATTATAAAGTAGATCACATAAAATGTAATTATTTGGTCACATGCCAATAATCAAAGAAGCTCAAAATAAATACTTGTAAATGTGTCCTATAACATTAAAAAAAATATGTAAATAAGATTATGTAGACACCTGAATTTGCAGTCTAGTTTAGTATATATTTGTAATATATTTTCTTGTAATATATATTATTTTCTTGTATTCTTTATTTTTAGGAATAAGGGAAATAAGGGATTGGGAAAGCCAAGATATACCTACAAATTATGTATCAAAAACCATAGAAACCCATAAAAAGAACTAGGGAATAAACCATGAAAAAGTCGAAGGGTTATTGACCAAAAAGGACGGCCCAAGAAGCAAATTTCCATAAAACTCTGGCCAGGACAATAAAGTCCCAATTTAGGATTGAAAGTGGGGCCCATGTACTGACTCATCCTTCGTCTCTCACCTCATTACCTCTCTACCCAAAACAGAGCAGGGACCAAAAACGGAGCAGGGGGTGGACAGGCTGGCTCACGACGACAGACAACAGCAGGGCAGTGAGGGGCTCGGGTGGCGGAGTTTGGGAAGGCGACGGCTGGAGTACCGGTGCTGGTGTCGGGGAAGTTGTTGGCGCGCAGACGAAGGTCCAAACAGGGGACACGAAACAGAGGTGTTTGTGGTGGTTTTGGGGTGGATTCCGGGCATCGTCGGCGGCGAGGAAGCTTTCCCGGCGACCCAGCAACGGAATAGCGATGTCGGTAGCTCCGGCGACCATGATGGACCCAATGGCGACGAGTTTCAAGGTCAAAGCGGCGGAGTCGTCCCGGCATAACTCGGACGAGTCGGAGGTGCACGACATTGGGTCCTGGAATTGCCGGATAAGGGGGTCTGAATGTAGAAGAAAAACCCAGAAAAATATGATTAGGTTTTTGATAAGTTTCTGAGGTTATGATCTGGGGTACTACTACTAGTACACTATATAATAGTGTTCGAGATTGAATCAAAACTTTTTATTTTTGTTGTTCTAGGGCTCAATTATTTGTTCTGTTAAATGGATCCCCAACCATTCTGTTTGAGTTGTTTGTTTAGATTTTTCATTTTTTTGTTTATTGGGGTGCTTGAAACTTCAATGTTAGTACACGAGTATGAGATCTATTGCTTCTAACTGTGAAACTTGCAAGTATGGCCACCAATGGAAATAAAAAATGGCGTATGCTTTACTACCACTCTACTACTACCACCGGGTTTTGCTTGTGCTGACTCAAGAGGATTAGTTGTAGCATCATGTTCATTGTCTGCGCAGAGAAAGGAGTACCGGTGGTGGTGTCGAGGCCGCCGCTGCAACCGCCGGCGGCGGTGTCGTGCCCGGAATCCACCCCAAAACCACCACAAGTACCTCTGTTTCGGGTCCCCTGTTTGGACCTTCGTCTGCACGCCACCGACTTCCCCAACACTACCACCGGTACTCCGGTCGTCGCCTTCCCAAACTCCGCCACCCGAACCCCTTGCCGCCCTGCTGTTGTCTATCGCCGTGAGCCAGCCTGTCCACCCCCCTGCTCTGTTTTTGGCCCCTGCTCTGTTTTGGGTAGAGAGGTAATGAGGAGAGAGAGGAAGGATGAGTCAGGGCCCCACTTTTAATCCTAAATTGGGACTGTATTGTCCTGGCCAGACATTTATGAAAATTTGCTTCTTGGGCCGTCCTTTATGGTCATTAACCCAAAGTCGAAACCCGTGCAAAATTCCAAACCCATACAAAAAGAAAGTCCAAGACTCTTGGAATAGCCTCAAGGCCACGAGGCCACCAACAAGCCCAAAAGAAAAAGTCGTGTAAACTAACTTAATAAAAAAAAGCGCAAATTTTAGTATAGGATCGTATCACGTGGACTCATCATAGGATGACTCTTTTAATATTTTATTATGACTAATAAGTACTATTAAATGATTTTTCAATATGAACGTGGCTAATAATTTATCAAGGGGTTACTTTTATTAGAGTCAACTGAAATAAATTATTAGTCCCCCAGCATTCATAGATAGTCATCATAATATTATCCGCCTTACAATAAATTTATAGTGAGATGGTCGAACATAAAAGTAACTGAAAAGAAAGTTTGTCCGTGATATGCAGGGGTCTTAGGGGTACTAGTGTAAAGTTCTTAGAGTAAAAACTAAAAAAGAGTGATGATACGTATCTTGGGGCAAGATACTGCTTGAGTGTCCTGCTCCTTATGAAATTAATATTTATTAGGGTTATTGGATTCTAATAATAAGAACTTTGGGCCATATAAGATTTAATAATACGAACTTTCGATTTGATTTTTAATAATACGAACTTTGACCCCCTGTTGGATACAGTAACACGCCACCGAGTTAGTGATTATTTGACTCGTCGGAAAGATGAGTTGGCAGGCCAGGCCTAATAAAAGTCTAATAAAAGTAACCCCTTGATAAATTTATTGTAAGGCGGATAATATTTTAATCCTAATTTTTTTGACTGTTACTATTAATTATCAATTAAAAGAAGCTTGGAATGTGTTGGTTGCTCCAAAAATTAAAATTGATACCACACGTAACATCATCCGTTCAGCATATTTTAGACTTTTGTTTTGTAAATTTTAAAAAATATAGATAAAAGTGTGATTTTATACAATTTATATGTATTATTATAGTTATAGAAGTCAATCATGTATTTTTTTTTTCAATTTAGTTTACAAATATATAGGTTTTATATAATGTCAAGACACTTAAAGATATTTATCATTTTCGAACTAAAAAGTTTATCAGTCACTTGTTTTGTCTTAGAAATTACGTCCCTGAAGATTGAAACTTCTTAAACTTCCCAACTCTAAATCCAAGCATTTGCTATGAGATTTTCTTTGCTAATTGCCACTAGATTAGGAAAATTGAAATTCAGTGTACTTGTAAAAAAAAATGATAATAACTTTCAACAAACGAAAACTTGAGGAAAACAAGTTCCCTATTCTTTGGATTGGTAATTCTTTCCAATCCCATCTAATCCAATTCATCCAAACCTTACACAATTTCCCAAAAATAATTCTCTCTAAAAACACAATTTCCCAAAAAAGAATCATAACTTATCCAATCTAATTCATTCAAAGTTCATTTTATCCAATCCAAAGACAAGTTTAATAAAAATATGGTCCATTTGTTTTAACAAAAATATGGTCCATTAAATAAGCCTTCAACTTTCTAGCAAGCCCAAATTGCAAGTTGAGGTTCTATCAACCAAAAGAACCTTCACCATATGCCAAACGCCCGCATTTCAAGCGTATGCACCCATTTCCAAATACGTACGCACCAAATTGACAGCGCTACATACTAACATACCTCACAATTATAACCATGTAATGATCCTTTTTATATGTACACAAACATACAATCAATGGTTATGAAAACAAATAGTGCGTCTTCTAAAAGCTTGTCTAGCGGAACGTTTGCATATCCTTAAAGGCACATTCAGGTGTAAATAGAGAAGATAATCACATATGCAAGTAATCAAACGGGTAAAAAAGTAACTTAAATTGACAAAAATCTCGAAAATTTCTTGATCGTAATTATGCGCATAACAATCGTTCCAAAGAATTATAACATAAGCTGGAAGTTTTGGCATGTTATTAGAAGGGATGCTCTGCTAACGCAGCTTACTCATATGCTATATCACTTGTGTCAATATTCAACAAAATATGACAGTCCCTCCAATATATTATTGATATGAATGACAAACGAACTTCAAACTTGAAAATTTCTAACTTTCTATACAGATTACCTATGCTAAGTAACTGCTTCAACATAATGCTATAGAAAGTGATATAAATGAAGATCCACCATAACCTTTCTGAGAACATCACAGTAAATACTAGTGCATTTAAATATCCTATTGTTGCTCTTTCAAGTTTAAGGCTTCCAACTCGCAAGGGTAAGATTCCATACACTTGATCGACATCTAGAACCCGCTGCTTCATCTCCTTGGATTACTCGCGTTTTAATGTAAAACTAAGTTCATGATTGGATTGTCAACGAAGGTTACAAGTTTACACACTTGCACTTTGCTCGGTTATCGCTCAAAACCTGCAAAGACAGCATGAAGTTGATGAATAACATTCCATATGCCACATTAGAGTAGCTCCTTCAATTCGATTTTTAGAAACCAAAACTATTTAGTTATTACCTTGTACTGATTTTGAAGATTTTTGATATATTCAACAGCTAAATCTAGCATGTCTGCTGTGTTTGTTTGCTACAAGAAAGATACATTTGTTAGGCCTTTAAGAAGCATAAACATCGGGACTTTGGGAACCTATACATGCACAATCTTATAATCCAACCTTATCCATGTTTGGGACAAGATCTTGCAACTTCCTCATTCTTTCGCTGATCCGATTTCTCCTTACCTGAAGTCATGTGCAATAGATAGATCCCAATAAGTAAACCCATCAAGCTTCGGCTCCACTAAGCCAGTCGAAAAGACACAGCCAAAGGCCCAAAATGTTTGTCAGACAGAATATTGGATCATTTTGGTTTGGTTAGGATCCATTTGAGTTCAAGTTAAAATCAGGTACCCTAGCTTAGGATTATGCGAGACAAACTTGCACACTTGGTTTTTCAAATTGGTGGTTTGACAAATTGACTTGACTCGAATGACCGACGCGAATCCAACCCGACTTAGACCCAAAAATGCCAAAATTAATTGATTTAAGGACAACATGAAACCGAAATGCCCCAACATGCCTGAACTTAGCTTGACTTGAATTTATTTTTCACAAAAATTATTCATTGTCACAAGACAAACTTATCATACCAAAAGTAAACCCACCCAAAATCAAGACGACTCAAAAATAACTCGACTCGAATGATCCAGTCGCTAGGTCTATAAGTTGTTCATTTTTCTTAATTACATCGATCTATCAACCAGAAAAAGTGGTTAAGAGCTTACCCTCTCAGCAATGCTTCTAGGGTGTGTGGCGCAGCCTCGTTTGGCTCTGACCTTACAAGGCACAGCGTCTTGAAAATGAAGCAGCTTTTCAATAACAGCCATCTCAGCTGAAGTTTTAGGCAAACTCAGATGATGCGACAGCATATTAGGACGCCCTGGAAGGCCACCATTCTGCATCACACGTAAACATGTCAGCACCCAGACATCAAATTATACGATGAAGAAGAGAACATACAGAGTTTTAACTACAATACTTGACCTCAGAGAGATGAGGCGCAGCATCGGTGCTAGTAGAGTCATCCCAAGAGTAAGGAGCTCCGTTCATGTCTTTGCCGTTTTCGACGCCAATCTCCGGGATCTGAGGCAAATGGTTCATACCCAACCTGCTCATGCGAGTGGTGCTAGATTCATCAACATTGATCCCATTCCCCACTCTGAAGCTCCCAAGCCCCCTCATAACTGTGTATCCTACAAGTTTTCATTGCATTTTCGTCACTTATGTTAGGGAAAGATGATATTTTGTTCACAAACATGCCTTTTATGTTCTAAGTGCATCGTCATGGTATATGATTCATCAAAAATCAAAGTAGTAACATTAAAAATAAGGATTAGTTAATTGAAGAAGTCCTTCCGGGATCATATACGATTATACGTAGGCCCTGTTCTTTTCTGCGGTTTGCAAACATTTCTGCATGATTTCTGCAACCCGCCACATCTTCGCAAATCATTCTTTTTCTCTCTTCACTTCTCTCTCCTCACTTTTCTCTCTACTTTTACATCCTCTCCTCTCTCACCACACCTCACCACACTATGCTGCAAAATACCACATAAAAGAACAGAGTCGTAATAACAATATAAGTCAATAACCACTACCAATTCAGTTAGGAGACCAAGGAATTCAAAATACGACCAAAAAATGTTGTCGTAATGTGAGAGGATATACCAATTCGGCCCATAAAAATCGAGACTACTCTAAAAATTAGGAGTTCAATAAAAAAAGGTATAAAATATCACGAAAGCGATAGAGATCCTCAAAAATAGAAATTAAGATTTCTCACAAGTTCAACAAAATCGGGCCTAATGAACTTTACGCACACTTTTCCACAATAGATCAGTCCACAGTAATCCATTTTAAATCCCAAAGAATTGAAAATACAACCAAAAATGTTGTCGTGATGGAAGGATTATCTCAACTCGGCCCATAATCCAGACAATTGCTTTTGAAAATTAGCACTCGAAAACAATTCACACACACACAAAAAAAGAAAAAATATTCACAAAAGCGATAGGGTCAACAATTAAGATTTGTCCTAAATTAAAAAAAAAAACTCAAGATTTCTGAAAAGTCATCAATATCGGGACTATAGTGAAATTTACACATTTTTCCACAATTAGATGGAGTGAGTACACGCACATCGAAACTATAGTACTTTAACTTTCCTTTCTCCTGATCCAGTTTATCCAAAAACTAATTTTTCAAAAATTAAAAAAAATATTTAAAAAAAAAACTAGTTCATTTTAAGTATGAATAAGTATCAATCTATGACGGCACAAGAAGGCACAAAAACAGAAATCAACGTCATAAAAATAAGAATAATATATAAAACCAGTCTCATTTATTCAACTCTAAACCCAGAAAATGCGAGCAAGCATAAATGCATAATAATGCTCCAACAACCAAAAATAGTCACCCTCTTCTTCCCATCAGATTGACATATCTATCCCAAAAAAAAGAGCTTGACGTAAATAAATCCATTTTAACAACAAAATAATCAAAAATAAAATTTACCATTTTGCGAGTTATTATTGAGATGATTGAAAAACCCAGCAGGTAAGCTACTCTGCCTATCAAGACTCAACCCACCACCGCCACCACCGCCACCACCACCACCGTTGGAGTGATCAACTTCCAACGAATTTGAGCGTTGCATCTGACCGGAATTGCTCTGTTTCGGATACTGAGGCGGCAACTGACCCGAATATCCGTTTTGAGAATTACTACTACTCAAACTCAGAGGTTTCCTCTCATAAGATTCGGACAACTCATCCGACCCGAATCGACCCGAAAACTTGTCCGAATCATTCCAGTTGTTGTTCTGGACGTAATCGTTGAACAGAGAGCTCGGGGCTGACCGAAATCGGAGCAAACCGGAATTGGACTGGGTCTCCATATACGACTCCATAGTGCAAGATAATCGCAGACAAAAATCGACCCAGAACACAAATGGATCTGGACACTATGGGGTTCGAAGAATTGAAAAGGGGTTTTGAGCAGCAAGTTGAGAAAAGTTAATTAAGGATATGAAAATGGGTCCAAGGTAATTATGGTAGTATTGTTTTTAAGTTGGGATTTCAGGGGTTTAGATATTTAAGATTTTGGGAAAACACAAAGACCAAATCTAATTGCTAGATATGGAAGAAGCAGAAGGAGAAAAAGAGATATGATATGAAAGCAGGGGAAGAGAGAGAGAGAGAGAGAGAGAGGAAGAGAGAGGAAGTGGCGGCAGAGAGAGGGGATTGGATGAAGGGAAAGAGGGAGGCTGCGGGGGGATGGTGGGGTGATGAATCTGATGGGTGATGCCACTGAGAGAGACAGCCGCAGAAAGTAAAAATGGAAATACTGGGTTTTTTATTTTTCTTATTTTTGTATATTTTAAATCCAAAATTATTTCTGTGAATTTTTTTGTTGAAGCATGTCTTTCCCGAAGAGGAAGTATTATTTTTTTCTTGCAGGACATGTCTCTCTGACTTTTTATTTTTCCTACTTTGCTGCCGGAAATCAAAAGGGATTTTTTTTTCTTTTCCTTTTTTGGGGTATCCTTTTTGTTTTAATCAACTTGGTATCTGGATATCATTTGATGATTTCACTTGAAGGTTTATCAATTTATGTTTTGCTTGGCTCATTTGTAGTAATTTAGATTTGGATTTCAAGGAATCTAGTCAATTTTCCTTTTTTTTTTAAAGAATCGGATACTTTTGTTGAAATTTGTTTGTTCAAATATTTAATAACAAAAGCTTTCATTTCTTAAAGAACAAGAGTTTTGGCATTGAAAAGGTTGAGTAGATTGTGATACCACTATTTGGATGTGATACCATGACAATCACCATAACCAATATTTATTTCTATATGTATCAATTTTTCTTCGTCATTTATTTTTTTATTTAGTACAACATTATAAAATATATTTTTTTAATTAAAAAAATTATGAAATTTTTTTAATTTAAATATCTTAACTCTAAGTTTTTACATAGTAAATAAGCATATTTTGAAAAATATTTATTTGAAATTTTTTAAATAAACTAAAATTTTAAAAAATATATTTTACAATTTATATTAAATATAAAAATTAGCGATCGAGATAAAAGTTGACACATATACGAATAAAATTTATTTTACTTAAGGTGATTGTCATAGTTGACAACCACTATAAGTGCATCCTCTTTTATATTAGACGATCAAATCTTAAGTAAAATACTATCAGTTTATGTTGGTAATTAAATCATCATGTTTTTTAAAGAAAAAAAAGGCACTGTGAAATTAAACACTAAAGTTTGATTTCAACAAAAAAAATTGCATAGAACTCTCCTAGTAATTAGGTGGATAGTGTTTTAATATTAACATATTTTGATATACACACTGAGTGTGTATGAGTTTTATAAATCACATCCTTAGAATAGTTCAACCTCAGGTCAAGTTGAATGTTGGCTAGTTCATGTAATTAACATTATCTTTCATTTACTTTACTTTTTCAAAGTTAGATATATAAAAACAAAATGATGAATGTTAATCTTTGAAGAAAATGATATGTTTTATGTAAAACAGACGGTTGACTCTAGTGATTTTGCTTAAAAATAAACATCCTTAATGATAATTCGACTCTAGCTCAATCAGGATGGATGTTGGCTAGTAGTGCAATTAACATTATCTTCTTTTCAACTTATTTTCAAAATAAGTTAATTAAATAAATTCAGAATAAATTTATGAAAAACAAAACTCTTGCAAAATGAACTCAAATAAGATAAAATAAATAAGTTCAAGTTAGTTCAATATAATAAGTCCAAAATTAGTTTAGATAAGTTCAACTTAGAATAAACTCAATTAAAATAATTTGAAAAAAATATATTCAAAAATAAAAAAATAGTGAGAGGGCATCAATATTATTCATTATTGTACGTTCACTAGTAGAATTTGGGTGATTTAGCGACTGAAAAATGGCGTCTGTTAAAGGATCAGACGCTAAATCAAAGAAATAGAATTTAAAATACATATATAAATTGTAAATCGGCGTATGTTTGTCTATAACAGACGCCAACATGTCAATTAAAAAAATAACCTTTTTTCCATATACAACAGATGGGACTTTCGATTTTTTTTATTTAATGTAAAAAGTGGCGTCTGTTTGGAATCAAAATAGACGCCAAACTGGAAAAGGCGTCTGTTTGGACCAAACAGACGCCATGTTTTGCATTAAATAAAAAAAATTTCAAACGTTGCATGCTCCATTGTGGTAAACTTTTTTGAATGTACTGATGATGCTCCATTGTGATGGGGCAGGATATAAAATAATTGATATGATTGATTTCTTTGGGAGCATATATAATTCACACTTATAAGTATATCAAATGGCGTCTGTTTTGGTGTACAAATAGACGCCATTTAGCGTCTGTTTGTGCACCAAACAGACGCCATTACCAAAAAGGCGTCTTTTTTGGTGTATTAACAGACGTTATTTTCCACTACATATATAAACGAATCAATATGAAATTTCCCTCTGAATTTGTTTCCCTCCTCTTCAACACCACTTTCCATCTCTCCTCAATTTTCTCTCATCTTCTCTCAACATCTACTCCTCAAATCCATATTGTTAGATAATTGAAGATGAGAATGTTTGAAGATTGAAGATTGAAAATTGAAGATTGAAGAATGAAGATATATACTCATTACAATTTAGTTTTTTTTTTATTGTATCCTATTAGTTGGAAAAATCAATATTATTAAAGTTGTAGTATATATTTTTTAATTGTTTAATGTTTATTGTCATGACGAATATATTTAATTAGTGTGATTTTATTTTTTTATTTGTTATTTCTACACACATATATATATGTGTGTGTGTGTGTGTATGTGAAATTGTATATGTATGGGAGATATATATCATTTTTTATTATATAAAAATGTATTTTTTTCATCATTTATATATGCCTCCACAAATCTTTTTTACAGAACTTTCTTACAAATTAAAAAAATATTAATTTGATCCATTTTAATTTTACAACCCACAAAATATATTGTGTGGTGTAATTAAATATATTGGAATATTAATTTGATCCATTTTAATTAGTAGAAGTTTCACTTTTTTTTTTATTTTTTAGTTGAAAAATGGCGTCTGTTTAGAGCCTTAACAGACGCCATTTTTGGTGTCTGTTTTAAACAGACGCCAAAAATAGACGCATTTTCCAAAAAGGCGTTAAAGGTTTTGGCGTCTGTTTAAATCAGACGCCAACACCTAAATGGCGTCTGTTTATACCCATTTCAGACGCCAAAAACAGACGCCAAAACCCCTCAATTCTACTAGTGGTTCATCACTCTTAGCATAAACGATTATGCATTATACATATCTTCATCAAGATTGTTCTTTTACTTTATATGATTTAATTTTTACAACAACAGCAATAACAAAGTCACACAAGAAAAATGACTTTAGTTTCTATCTAGCAAATATTATCGAATACTTTGACGAATCATTATCTATTATTGATTTGTGACATTTCATTTACTAATTGTTAAAAGAACACAATTATGTAACTTAGATTAAAAATATGATAAAACAAACAAAGTAAATTAAGAATCTTGTCTTATAATACAACATAAGTACATAAGAAATGTTCCCAATAAAGGAACCACAAATTATTAGTGATACTCTAACATTGATATATATCAAAAATCTTTAAATAAAAAGTTATAAATTGTATCATGTACATACCGTTTAAATAATTCCATTTGAAGTATATATGTATACTAAATAAAGTTCTTTACATCTCTCTCTTTCTCTTACCATCTCTATGATGCACACACACATACATACACTAGAGGAGGTCAGAGAAGCATTGAAGAAATTAAAGCGAATACAACACTGGGTAGTGCCTTGCTTTAGAACGTACAATTTCTCTTAGCTGCCTATTAATGCAACTGTTATTTAAGTTGGTATGTGTCTTAGCTTTAGAACAATAATTGGATGTATGTCAACTTTTCACTTCTCTAGTTGTTAATAGGAGTATGTTCTCTACTTCAAGTGATAAATCCCCCAACCCAACTGGCCCTAACTGATTCAACAACTATTTCTTCCAATTTAATTGGCAAACCACTGATGTTGGGTTTTTGGAGCGATCTTAGACAACTTGGAGAATGGGAAGCCATCGAAGGGTATCGACGCTACTAATATTACCTTACTTCCTAATATGGTAAATCTATAATACCCTTTTGCAATATGGTTTATAAATGCCTTTTTGTGAAAGATTGAAATATATTTTAACCTTCTTGATTGATGAGAGTCAATGGCCGGGCGTTTGTTCAAAATCGGTAATTATTTTATAACGTGGTTATGTGTACTCATATCACTAGGGGAAATAGAACCAAGTTGTCACTACATGGTTATGGAATTAGGGACGTTCAAGAAGTTTATGATTCAATTTATTGGAAAGCTATCAAGAAAATTCTCCATCTCCCCCCCCCCCCCAATTAATCACATTGGTCATGATATGCATTTCCGAATACTCATGGTTATTTTAGGCACTACTAAAAACTTGCTAAATTGCGACGGAACATCTATCAAGGCTTTTGAGTACTTTTTGTACTAGTGATGGGATATCTATAAAGGCTTTTGAATACTTTTTATTCTCAACCCAAGCTTCTCGTTTTAGTCTAGTTATCAAGAACTCCAATTGGAATACCTTCTTTTCACAGATAACCTAGTTTTGTTTTCCCAAGATGACCGTTCTTATGTAGTTGATGTTATGAGTTGCTTCTAAAATTTTCCTGTTTCTATCAAAGCTAGCTAATCCGTAAAAGTCGTAGATTGTGGCTATTAGACACATTATGGAAACTGAAAACCAGATTATTTAGTTAATTGGGTTTATTTCTGATTTGTTGTCTTTTACTAAGTTGGGAGTACATAATAGTATTGTAAGAGATTAAGAAGGATGTTATATCTAGAGTTTTACATTTTGCACTAAAGAGCCAAGTATAGCACTTGTAGGCATATGATTCTCATGAAACTCTCACTTTTCACATTAGAAAGTTAGAGGTTGATTCTAGATTGTCCTCATTCTGTCTTTATTTAGTATTTACTATATGCAAGAAATTAAGAAAACTAATAAAGTTAGGAAGAAAAATTATGAATTTACTAAGAAATCAAGAATACTAATAAAGTTAGGAAGAAAAATTATGAATTTACTAAGAAATCAAGAAATCAAGAAAATTAAGAAATCAAGAAAACTAATAAAGTTAGAGGTTGATGTGTAAAAAAATGAAGGAGACTGAGATGAATTCACTAGAGTTTGAAGAGTATGCGTAATGAGAGAATCTTGAGAGTGATTCTTCTCATGTAATTTAGTCTATTGGGTTAGATCTATATCTCTCCTATTGCTCTCTTGAAAGAGTAGAATTTGTTGTTTACTCTAACCTTGATAGTGGAGTTTGTTTATGTTTCTGTCATCCGTGGGTTTTCGCCCAGTTCTTGAGTTTGTCACCTTAAATCATATTTCTTTGTGTTTTTGTTATTCTTGAATTATTTTTCTCGATATCTGAAGCATATGATATGTTGCCTATTTCCGCTCCAAATCTATTGTAACGACGTTTTCATTCCCCGGCCCAAATATTATACTTTCAAATAAAATATTAATAAATATATAAGTTTTGGAAATTTTTCATAAATATTTTTGTCAAAAATTTACAACTTCAATTCACTTATATATCTAATTTTTTTTTAAGTATAAAAGAACCTGATACTGTTCCTAAAATCCTGTGTTGTAGTTTTTGTTTTACAAGGTAAAATCGTTTGTTTCATGATTGGAGGTCAAAGTGCGATACCCCCAATATGTGCACTAATTCTTTTAGTGAAAGCTCCATGACGTTGGTTGGCTTTACGTACATGATTTAATTTTTTTTTAATTAATAGGGTGTTTCCTTGAGAAATTTACCTGGCAAAGTTGGTCAACTTTTTGAAGTTGACAAACTTTCTCGTGTTTGGTCCTATAATATATAGGAAAGTTTTGATGTGGACCCATTATTTCTCTCACAATCTCAGAGAAAAGTTTCCCAAGGGGGGTTAGGGAAAATCTTTCCCAAAAAAGTTTTTTCTGGAAAAGTTTTTCCCGAAAAACCACCAGACGCATCATTGAAGTGATTCATTTGAGTTTTCCATTGCATTGGATGGCTACCAATCATGATATACACCTTCTTTCTCTTAGTGATGCTCGGATGCTCCCTTCGTACATACAAATAAAAACCACTCAAATAATAACCATTTTGTTCCTTATTATCTTTATTATGAAGTGTGTGCAGTTAATTTTTACAAATTTAAATTATAAATTATTTTTATAAATGTTAATTAAGTATTAATTATTTAATATATATATATATATACGACTATTTAAAATATAAAATAATATAAATTTTTCCCGAGAAATGCTTAACTAAAGATAATGGACTAATTTTTCAATATATTACATTTAGTGAAGGTTAAAAAAGCAGTGCAAAAAAGATAATAATTAGTAAAAAAATTGCATATAGTTAGAAACAGAAGCAGTATGTACAGTAATCCTTGTTAGTTAATACATGTATAATCTATGCATAAAACAAATATATTGATTAAGTATTTGAAAAGAGAAAACAAAAAGTACCTATCAATGTTAAACAAAAAAAAAGTAAAAATAAATAAAATAAACAAATAAATATAAAAATGAATAGTAATATCAATATCAATTGTTAACATATATATATATGATATCAATATTTAAATATTAGTATTAATATTATTAAAAATAACAATAAAATTAATAAAATAATATTAAAATTACTATTACTATTATCAATATGAATATTAGTATTAAAGTCAAAATATTAATTTTGCCATGTTGTTAATTTTAACATATATTAATATTAGTTAATATTGATATTAATAAACAACTAATATTGATATTATTAGTATAGATATTAATATTAACATTATTGATATTAGCATGTACATTAATATTAATATTATTGATATTAATTTTAATAATATCTTTTAATTTTATTAATATCAATATTAATTTAACCTGAACAATAAATATTTTTTCTATATTTAAATCAAACAATAATAATGATACTGATTTCCCTTATTGAATGAATCAAATACATGATATCAAATAATTAAGTTTTATTATGTTCCTCTAGATATCAAAATTAAGGCCAGGTTCTTTTGTGCGGCATTCTGCGGTATGGCGCGGTATGATGTGCTGAAATTGTGGCGGATTGTGGTGTAATTGTGGCGGGTTATTGGTATGTTGTGGTGAGTTTTTGTATATATATGAATATTGTATTGGTAAATGTGAAAAAGTAATTTGTGGTGAGTTGTGGTAAATTGTGGTAGAATGATATTTTGTAGTGGGCTGTGGCAAACTGCGATAGACTGTGACACCGTAATTTGCCAACCGCAGTTTCCATCTCATATTCTCATCCATTCCTTTCTTTATAAACCAAACTTGTTCTTAAAAAAAAAAAGGAAGGAGCACTTAAAGAATTCACGTGCATATTTCTTTAATAAAATTAATCTTTAATAGAATTTAAATCTAAAGATAATTTGTGTTTAGATTCGTCAAACTCTACTAAATTAATCTTTATAATGGATGTATTTTTAATAAAATAGTATTCTTTCTTATTAGAAAAAAAATATTCCTTTTATTATGACTGAAAATGAGGAATCCCAAGATTTGTTTATGGAGTTTTACTTAGTACTACTTCCTTTTTATTGCAAATGGTGTGGATAGTGGACACACATGAAGTTTAGTTAGTGGCGTGTGCAGTATCCCTGGGTCAATATGCCTGACTATTTTTATTGTTAGTTATTTTTAGTGAAAAGAAAGATTGTCTATTGTTTAAGGATTTTTGAAACTTTTAAACGAGACAATCATTACAAACATAACATTATTAAATATCTAAAAGATTGAAAGTGACAACCTTCACTTAAAATTGCCATCCTATCATTGCTACCAAAATGTTATAAATTTTTATCATAATATATATATATATATATATATATATATATATATATATATATATATATATATATGGAATGAATCCAGTAGGAAGGAGTTTCAGGTAGGAAGGCAGGAAGGATTAATATCGCGCGTTAGATTTTGATCCGACGGATGCCAAAAAAACCACCAATGACACCCCCATTACCACTCACACGTGCGAACCAAGAGGAGAGAGAAAATTGAAAATCAAGCTTGCAGCTTGATTTTAGGGATGATTTTGATTCTGTTTTTTTTACTGATATGGTTTTCCAATTACCGTTTAGATAGTATTACAAGAGAGAGGAAATTCAGTCCAACAAGCGCATAGCACCACACGAGATTTCCCGGCGACGAGCGTGGTTCCAGGCGACGAATTCCGACGAGATAGTTGTGTCGACTTACAGGGGCAACTCGCCGGCGAGATTTGTAACTGATTTGAGGCCGCTTCGAGGAAAGTTGAACCAAATAGTCTGACTTCAACAGGTAAACCCTAATCGAACTACAAAATTAGGGATTAGGATGGAATTGGTCGATTGTATGAGGTTGTGTTTGTGAATTACTCAAGTATTTTGTAGTAGCTTTGTGTTAACACACTTTCCCGGCACTGTCATTTTGGGAACTTGCTCCAAAATTAGGGCTTGAGGTTGGATTTAGATGGGTTTGTGATGTACTTTTTGTCAACTACTCTGACTTTTTGTGAAGTTCATTCTTATCAACCCGCTTTTTCTGACATTGTGATTTTGGGAACTTGCTCCAAATTAGGGCTTGGTGTTGGAATTATTCGAGTGTGTGATGTAGTGTTTGTCGATTACTCTTAATTTTTTGAAGTTCATTTGTATTAACACACACTCCCGACATTGTCATTTTGTGAACTTATGAATGTTGTTGATGGCTCCACTTGGTAGAAGTAGATGGCAGGAAGTGAGGGCGCAGAACGCAAGGCTGGTGGTGGCGATGAACCTAACGTATTGAATGTGTAAGTCAATCTCACGCCCTTTTTTCAATAATGCGTTTGTGTGGATGAACCCTAGATGCCCAGATCAGTCAGAATGTTGTAAATGAGTACATTGACCACACTGTCGGTTCAATGTGGTCATTCATGTTGTTTTGGGTCTACATGGTGTTTGTGGGAACAACATTGCACACACATGGGTATCTATTGTGTACATATGGGGGGTAAGAAAAGTGTTGTCATATTGTGAATAAATCTAGGTAGTTACAACGATCAACACGGTCTATGTATAGTGTGGTCGTACAATGTGAAATGTGTCCAAATAGCTAATCTCGCAAAGGTCAACGTGCTGTTTACTTCTATCTGCTCAACTGAGCCAACAAATAAGGCGTAGTACATTGCTATAATTAACTGTTGTATATCGTTATCAGGGCGGACGCCCCGATGTGTGACCAGTTTGTGAGTTCGGTAATGGCGTGAATCGTTGCTCGCAGTGTGGGCGACATAAGGTGTGTCCATCATGCATATTATGAACTAATTGCTGTCAAACATGCTACTTTAATGACGAACTAACGTGCGTACATACTCAATGTTTTACTGCCAGTCGTAGGATCATCGGACATGTGTGACCATGTCGTTGCCGAGGTTTTGAGGTCTTTAAACATCTCAGACGTTCATGATGAACCCAACACATGCATCCAGATCGGAGAGGGATGAGATAAAGCTGGTCAATCTATACAAGGTCGTCAACCACACGGTTTGCCCGTCATCGATACAGAAAAGGCGATGGTGGATGATGAGCATCATGATGCAGTCCCTAGTGCACATGGTGGCGATGGTTACGCAAAGGGTTGTATAAACAAAGGTAAAGCTGTTGTGGGTGATGCTCATAGAGACAAAGGAGGGTTGGCAACTGAGTAAGTTGTTACGAACCCAACCCATGCGTTCCGGGAGCCAAAGGAGGTGATGACGTTATGGCGGTGATGTACAAGAGAGTGGTGTTGATGGATGATGGGCAGCATGTTGCAGCACCCTGTGAACACAGCAGTGACGATGACACCAAACGTCGTAGATTTAAGGGTAAGGCAACCGTGATTGATGAGAAGCAGGATGCAGCCCACCTTGCACACCCCGAGGATGCTCCCACGAAAAGATGTGCAGATAAGGGGAAAACTACTTTGATTGATGAGCAACCTGATGCACCCCCCGTGCATGCAGACATATCGATCGCAGAAACGTACATCCAACCAAGGGGAAGGTTGTTGTGAATGATTACTCAACTCTGACAGAGACGAAAGACAAAGCGAAGTATGGGTTGAGGAAAAGGAAGGCAGCAGCGGCTGGAGGATTGCAAGGAAAATCAAAGAAGGTTAGTTGCATTTTACAATATACGACTAAATCATACACACGCAATTTTATCATATGGGTAAATGTGTTATGCACTGCTAATGATAACAGATGACCACGATGACATATACAATGCACACTCTAGCCAAACTGCGTTATAACACATCCCATATGATATTTGTTGATGCTGACCACACTTACCATATCATGTGCGCATTTCAAACCACACAACCATGTGGTTGTGGTGACCTTCACCTTACTTGACATAGTACAGGAAATCCATCCACATTGCGTAATCATACATACATGTGATTCATATTAAGATTGACCACACCGACCACACTTGTCGTTCATTGTGGTGACATTGACCCCACCTGACATCTAGAATACCCAATATACTCACATAATGTAGCCATACATAATTATGCTGAATGCAAATACTAACCACATTTGCAATTCAGTGTGACTATTTAACCCTCTAACATTTACCATCACTCAAAAACTCTGTCCACAATTTAGGTGTATTGTGGTCATTTATCGTACTGAGTGGTCTTGGTATTGGCCACACTTGATGTCCAATGTGGATATACAAACACTAAAGATTTACACGTCTAACCACACTACTCGATCTCTGTATGTATCATGCATAACCATAATCATTGCCAAATTTGACACAACAACCGTATAAATGAGTTGTCTTACTTTCATATAACTAAGTTTTGGTATTTGGCAACACTTGATGTAAAAGGTGTATAACCGTGTGCGATCACAGGGTATGTTTTGTATATTACACAACTCTTGTTACGCACATGGTTTGAACTGCCATTGGCGAAAGTGTATGCCACCATGTCTACAGGTCAAAGAAGACGACAATGTCGATGGTGGGATCGGCCAAGCAAGCGAGCGGTTCTTTCCAAAGAGAATGTCCCCAAAACCAATGATACATCTTCTTGATCACATCACAAACGAGCAAGTTGATACTGTCAAACAACTCGGATTTGGAGGGTTCCTTAACTTACGAATGGTGCTTCTGCCTAGTCTACTATGCAAGTGGTTGGTCGAAAGGTTCGATCTTGAAACGATAACGCTTGACCTAGGTGATGGGCGGTCAATCAAGGTCACGGAAGATTATATAGACATCACAACCGGGCTACCCCGTGGCACAATTCCAATTAAAGAAGGGGGAACGCCGAGGGATGATGCATCCAACTTGCTAATCGAGTGGCGGAAGGAGTAAAACATTGACAGCGACACAACCCATGTGGCGAAGATGCCGGCACACATTGTTACGCCCCCCTCCCAATAGCGCTGAGTTCAAGAGGAATTTCGTTATGTTCATAGTGACAACGTTCGTCCACCGGAACGCACAACGTTTTTGCACTGCAGACTTCATTGCGAATGTTGTCGATGTGGACAACATACCCAACCCGAAATGGAGTGAGTATGTATTGAATAAATTGAAGGATGTTGTACGGAACAAGAAAGATAACCCAGCTGGTCCATTCGTGTTCTCGTTGCATGTCGTGTTCTCATTGTCGATACAGATATATCACACCTTATACCACATGACCACATACCGGCATAAGGACACACAGTTCATTATTTATGTTTGTGGCCTACATTGACAATCTGATAGCATTTTGTAATTGGTTTGACCACAATTAGTATTCAGTGTGGTCTTAATATGTACATTGATCACAAAGTCCAATAAATATGATTGTAGCATAAAATGACAATCCAATGATATTTGTAATTGATGTGAACACATTTAGAATTCATTGTGGTCTTTACATGCACATTGACCACAAAGTCCATTTTCTGTGATTGTGGCTTACAGTGACAATCCAATCGTATTCAGTGTGGTCTTTACATGTACATTGACCACAATTAGTATTCGATGTGGTCTTTACATGCACGTTGACCACCCTATCCCATCCCCACCCCCTAACGCATTACGTACACGCTGACACCATGACCACATTGATTGGTAGTATAGGTTGTACTTAGTCACACACATATCATACATCATGTATAGTCACGCAGATTATTGAATGTCGTGGTCTCGTTGTCGACACGAATACCTCACACCTTATAACCCGCATGTGTGATCACACATATATCATTCGTCAAAGTACATTGGTTGATATTTCCAATTTATTCAATTACCAATTATTAACAATTGTTTATTTTCGCTTTAATTCCAAGACTCCAGGGTAAGGTCGTTGCGTATGCATTACTGCTATGACTTTGCAATGCACAGAGAGAATTCCATCCAGGATGATATGTGGAAGAGGGCGGCCCGATGGGACAAAAACGATCGAGTTCTAGCGACGACACCGTTAAGCCGCGTCGACGACATTAAGTTTAGAATATTAGGTGTAGTTACACAGGGCATTCCATTTTTGTTTGAATTGTTTTTAGGTTGCGTCCAAACAACTTAGTTTACGGATATAGTCAATTAATTCCCATATTTTGGTTGACTTATGTTTTTATTGGCACATTTTGGTTTGAATTCTTTTCTGTTTTGAGGGCTTCCTTGGTCTAGTTGTATTTTGGGTTTTCCCAGTTTTGTTATTGGAATCACTTACCGTTTTTCCAAAAAAAAATATACGATCGATGCTGTAATGTGGTGTTTTGCACTATTAGTTACTATCTGCTGTTTGGATACACGTCGAGTACTTCTAAGTTATTGCATGTGAGTTTTTAACATTGACATGGTCACACTAACGTGTACGTGTTGTCACGTATGTCTTATGTCATAATGGGCTCGTGTCACCAATGGTCGAACCTATTCGAATTGTTGGCATTTAGTATATAGTCACAATGGATTCATGCCACCAATTGGCCATGTTCATACCACGATGGGGGCGCATACATTGACACCAGCCTTGGGTGTTTGCACAACCATTCATCAATTAAATACTAGGATCACATTAACACGTGTGTGTGATCATACATTGTTTGATGATTGGAACACACCATAATCGACCATACCATCAAACATGGACTGCCATATCATTCCTATTAGCATATGTTGGGGTGGGGCAATGTGTGTTTTAAACGAGTACAACCGCGTACAACTGATATCGCGGGCAACATGTTGCAGCACTATCGTGCATGAGTGGACAAGCGTTGTTTGGGAGGTCAAACCAAACATAGAACTTCTAAAATCTATGCATCATAGTTGCATAAGCAATGAGGGTTCTCTTGTCGATCAATCGAATGTTTGATTCAAGGCTTGAAATGCACCAAAATATAATATACACATTTCACACGGGGCATCATAGTTACTATAAAGATATGTTGAGGTATCACATCCGTACATCGATTTATTAGTGTGGCCACACTAACTCGTATGTGTGGTCCCAAATTATGTGGGGCAATGTTGTGTGCTTGCGTGTGACCATGTATGGGTCCAAGCTTGAATATACATTCCACATGTACTCATCATGTATTCTCTATCAATGTATTTTGGGTTATCATATCCATCCATCGATTTTTCAGTATGGCCACACTAAATCGTATGTGTGGTCACTTATGGTTCAATACTATGCATACATCCATTTTAACATAACCATACTGACCGGGTAAGTGTGGTCACGTTGTCAATCATTGTTCGGGCCCTGTGTGGTCATGTTCGTTCTATGATTGTTTTTTACTAAAAATGACCAACACACGACATCCACTATATCGTCCATACCTTCTGTAATATTAAGCATTGATCATATCGTCCGTACGTTACATTTAACTAATTGGTCACACTCGTGTCACGGTTAGTTCACATTCACCCGCACCCACGATGGGTGTTCACATTTTAACAGCCTTCTGCACATATGTAAAATAACAACGCGTAATTCGAAAAGAGATAAAACAGCAGGCACGGTAAGACTTGAAAACAAACTAATGCCAAAATATACCGTATAATTATTTGGATATAAGTTTTCAACGCACTAACATGTTTGTATAGCAACTCGAATTTTAACGTCTGACACACATCAAGTTCACACATACAATCACATCGGGGCACTTGATCCCCAACATGTTTGAACATGTTCGACCAAAACAGAAATAACAACACCAACAACAGAAAAAAAAAATACAAGTGTCTAAGAATATGTGTCTGTGTCATAAACAGTATACGCCTAACTAGTATCGATCAGGGCACGTTCTACTAACGTGGTTTGCAATCTGGTTACATGCACTGCACCTCCTCGCAGATGCCATATGTTGAACAACAACTTCAATACCATTATGTTTCCTCTTCGCCCTCTCCTTTGCCTTTGACGCAGGTGGCGGTTTTAATATTGGTTCATTTGGTATGAGCACCCCATACCTATCTTGGGGATAATCGTCTCATCATTGCACCTTGGCCAATAGATAGTCACGCTCACTTCATCATTTATGACGACTGGAGGTGCGACTACGTACGGGGACTGATTGTTGGTCGTGCCACTACAATTAAAACAATGGGGAAAATGTGTCATTCATAATCTGTACGAAGTCGATGTACTACCTGCAACGGCATAACGTCACTCTAATGAAAATGCACTCAATTGGATCGAAAGCACATGTGTTAATTAATCATAACTGTGGTCACGATATGATTTGATTGCATTTTCAGATATCGATTCTCCCACCCAACCACATACGCAATTATCAAACATATTTCACGGCGTTGTATTTGATCAAACTGCCCATATATTGTGGTCATTGTGTCGGTCAGCTACCGGTGACTTGCAATTTCACCTAACAACACTCGTCAATACTTATTTCCATTCAACCACTTTGCACAGATGCATGTATAACACACCAAACAAGTACACGTGCGGTCACGGGTATGACCACACTCAGTTTGTATTGTGGTCATGATGGTGTTGTGCCTTGATATTACATGGTTAGTTGTTTTAGTCACATGCCCCCTATGCTTCTACATTGACCAACCAATTCAAGCGTATACCGAACCATCTATTCAGCTATAAAGTTGTGGTCATTGTTAATGATCACAGTTTAGAAACATTGTGATCATGTTTGTGCCTAGAATACATCTTACATGTTTGACCACCAACAATCTCGCCGACCTCCATAATTGTATGCATTGCCCATTAATCCCCAACACATAACTGACTATCCAGTGAGCAATAAAGTGTGAAAATTGTGACTAACCACAATCTATGTGCAATGTGATCATATGAATTGACTATCAAACAAACGCACTAACATACATTCCATACACCCCCCACAACTTTTGATTGTCGTGTTGGTCACCATCTCATTACATGCTTTGCCGGATCACTGTTTCCGACCGGCGTATACGTGTGATCAATATTACTGATGTGATCTACAATGATGCTCTTGTTTAAATCTTTCACCAACTCCCAAATCGAAAAAAGAAACCCTAATTTTCTGAATTGGTAACAATCAGTTATTGGAAAAATATCAATTCAGATGGGCATGACTGATAAATCACTCAACAAACCTCTTCGATTCAATTGTCGACCGTCTCTTATGCGAATATTGTCGGCGTGATATCTCTGTTGTGTCTGCAATTCATTGTGATACAATTCAGCCGGTTGTTTTGCAAATCCTTCAAACGTTTTTTTGATCCAGGTTGATAACTTTCCCCAGGCGGCAGTGTCAACTATGGCAATTGAATAAACTCAATAATATCCCCCTGAAATCACGCCAAATCTCAAAAAAATCATCTATTTCCTTTTTTTTTAAAAACCACTAGTTGTTTTGACTAAAGGAAAGTGGTTTTCAACTCAAATTCTCACATGTGTGGAATATTTACCCTCATCCGTCGGATCAAGATCTAACGCGCGATATTAATCCTTCCTACCTTTCTACCCAAAACTCCTTCCTACTGGATCCATTATTAACTATTGATCCTTCTAGCAAAAAGACATGTCTTTTGTAATTCTATTTTCAATCAAATTCAGGAGTTGTTTTTATTTAATTAAATAGATTGGTTGGCATAGACGATGATCAAGTAGTGCTGTGGAGAATTCAGATTACTAGTAATAGTGATCTATGTCTCTCTTAGCCTATTATTGTTGTGTTTCTTGATTTAGTATTTTTTTGGCCAGTCTTTGAGTATATATTATAGCTTATTTGAGGTAATTTACAGTAGTTGAGTGAGAAGAAGAGGTGACGAATTGACAGGAGTACGTTGTTGAATAGTTAGTAAAAGTTAGTACGAAAAATAAATGTATTGTTCCTATCAAATATCCCACATAGATAGAATAGTGTTGTTTTTAGTTCCTAAGGGAAATAAATAGGCTGCTTCCATTTAATGTCCCACATGGACATAATAAGGTAAGTTTATAGTTCTTTATAAGTTAAAGAGTTATATATAGGTTATAAATAAATAAGCTATGAAGTGGGTTAACCTATGCTTGTATTAAGGTTCAATGCTTTTGCACACGCGTAAGCGGCGTGGGCTATGGGATGTTTTGGGTGCTTGTTAAGCATACTTGGCACTTAACATGTGAGCTTGAAACATATGAGCAGACAACATAATCACATTTATTTATTTTATTGAAACTGACCTAAAATAGTTGGATATAGTTGGATAGAATTAACTATTTTCAACTATCAATCCTATCCATAGAAGTTGCACATTGGGATTAATTATATAATGAATCAATTAGGAAATTTTGTTGTATCCTTTAAACACGATTTTGCATAAGGGACAAATCTTATCTTAAAGAGAGTGGTCTGATCCAGCCTCAAAACCACTTTCAATCCCAGTTTTTCTAACATACGTTTGCATGAATTTTCTATTCTTTGTTAATCATGTTCCCTACAATTTGGATATGTTTGGTTTTAAGGGAATATTCAAGAGATCATGGAGAGTTACCCATGTATGTCTCTCATCAAGAAGAGGTAGACTGAGTGAGAAAAGATTTACACTTGCTTATTTTTGGAAGAAATTCAAGGTTGTTTTGTGTTGTTTGGTAAGGGGCATGTTCATAGAGGTTCTAGGACACCCACAAAGGAGTTATGTTTAAATAATTTTGTAGAAGGCAAAATTTTTGTCAACCAATCAAGACTCGCCACATGGGGATTAAAATAATTTTAATTCGGCCAATTATAATCCGCAATGTGTCAAAATTAACTATGGTGGATCATTTAATGATATTATATTTTTTGATGAATTAAATTACGCCATGTGTCATGCGTGACACATAAATATTTGTCCTTTTTTTTAAAAGGAGTTAAATGGGCCCAAAGGCTAGCCCAAGTTCTCTATAAATAGAGACCATTCTCCTTCATTTGGGGGGGGGGGGGTTGGAAAAACATCCAAAGAAGACACAAAAGCTCTCATACTCTCTCTCTCGAAGACAAGAAGCACAACAAAGTTTAAGCTCGTGCCGTCCATTCGTGCAGATCAAACAACTTCCTCTTGATCGGGATCAAGTCTCTACGACCCTCGTTCAAGACCAAAATCATCCAAGTTCACATTCAATCAAGAGTATATTCATCCAAGATTAGATTCATCCAAAACCATATTCATTCATGGCTCGTTCAAGTTTGTTCAAGGAGATCGAATCAGAGAAGTTACATTTTCATTTTGTAACAAATACATAGAGATTGTACCCAAAATCCTTTGAAATTAATATATTATATTTGTTCACTAATTTCTTGTGTTTATTTATTTAGACCCGGAACTTTGTGTTTACAAATTTTGGCACGCTTGGTGGGACATCTTTACCTATCATCTGTTTCTCCAAGAATGAAATTCTCCTCATTCAAAGAAGATGGCGCCCAAGATCAACATCTCTCGTGCTTCAAATAAAGTTGCTCAATCCCAGTCACAAGGATCAACAATTAGTATGGCATCCTGTAGAGCAATCACTAGAAGGATGACCAAGATCATTGCTATTGAGGCCAAGGAACAAGTTGATGTGAGTGCCTCACTGCAAATTTTTGACTCCAATTTTCCAGGGGCAATCCAAACTACTTCCACTCAAGTCGTTGACTCGAAGAAGATGGTCGCTCAATGGATGTATGAAATCCACCATCATCTATTGAGTTAAGAGGATGAAGACTATGAAGATGGTGAGGAAACGCCAAAATCTCCAAGGGATTCGCTCTCCTCCGATTCTGATAGTGACTCTGTCGACACCGTTATTATGCCCGTTATGGTCACAGATGCTGTTGACTATGAAGAAGAATTCAAGACTATGAAGGCTACACTGGAAAGACTTGAGAAAGAAAGCGAGGAAAAGACGGAGCATATCAAGCGACAAGATGAGCGGATCAAGAAATTGACAAAGAAGTTAGAAAAGCGACCCGCTAGCAAATTTGGCGGAGGTTCGGGAGATGAAGATTCCGACAGAGGATCCAATTATTAAGATTCCGATGAAGAAGAGAAATGTGAAGAAGGTTCCGGCTCGGGCATGTTGTCTATAGAGTAGATCCAAAAGCTAATAGCCGATGCGATAAAAGCTCAAGTCGGGGGAGGCTCTCAGAAACCTCAGTTGTACACGAAGCCTTACACGAAGAGGATTAACGCCCTTCGTATGCCTCATAACTATTAGCCGCCAAAATTCACTCACTTCGATGGTAAAGGGAATCCTAAGCAGCATATAGCTCATTTCATCGAGACTTGCAATAATGCTGGGACTGAGGGAAATCGACTGGTGAAGCAATTAGTTAGAACCCTTAAAGGGATCGCCTTTGATTGGTATACGGACTTGGAGCCGGAGTCCATCAACAGTTGGGGAGAAATGGAGCAAGAATTCCTTAATCGATTCTACAGCACTCAGCGCACCATCAGTATGACGGAGTTGACAAACACGAAGCAGTGGTACCAGGAGCCAGCCTTGGACTATATCAATCGTTGGAGGTCACTCAGCCTTGAGTGCAAAGATCGATTGTTCGAAGCCTCTGCAGTCGAGATGTGTATACAAGGCATGGAATGGGATATGCTTTATGTTTTGCATATGAGTAAGCCAACAACTTTTCAAGACTTGGCAACACGGGCACATGACATGGAGCTTACAATTTTCAAACATGATGCAAGAAGACCAAGTGTCAAGGAGAAACAAACTTCACTCTGGGGCACGTCAAAAGGAGTTCCTTCATCCATAAATTTCAAAGAGAAAGAATATCCTTTTTCTGATTTGTGATACGCCTGAAATACTTGACAAACTTCTTAAAAAAGAAATTATTAAACTTCCGGAGTCGAAGCGTCCAAATGAAGTTGGAAGAATCAATGACCCTAGATACTGCAAGTACCATAGGATCATTAGCCATCCGTTGGAGAAGTGTCTAACTTTTAAGGAGCTTGTGATGAGGCTTAAAAATGAAGGCAAGATCGTGTTTGATGAAGACGAAAATGATGAATCCGATTGAACTTATTGCAAGTTTTCAAGTCAAGTTAAAAAAAAAAAGACTCACAAGTCAAAAGTTCAAGACTTCCAAGTCAACCAAATCAAGACTCACAAGTAAAAAATCAAGACTTTCAAGTCATCAAAATTGAAGATTATTAAGTTGAAGTGTAAGAATTTCAAGTCAAAGACTCCCAAGTCATCAAGGCAAAAGACTTATAAGTCAACGAAATTCAAGACTTTCAAGTCATTTAAATAAGGACTTACAAGTCCAAGTTCAAAATTTTCAAATCAAAGACTCTCAAGTCATCAAGTTAATGACTCAAAAGTCAAAATCCAAGACTTCCAAGTCATCAACACTCAAGACTCACAAGTCCAAATTCAAAATGTTCAAGAAAAAGACTCTCAAGTCACCAAAATTAAAGACTTCCAAGTCAAAACCAAGACTCTCAAGTCATCAACAATAAAGACCAACCAATCCAAATTCAAGACTTTCAAGTCAAAGACTCACAAGTCAACAAAATTAAAGACTTTCAAGTCAAAACTAAAGACTTTCAAATCAAAGGGTCTCAAGTCATCTAAGTTAAATACGCCGAAGTCAAAATTCAAGATTTTCAAGTTTGAGACTCCCAAGTCATCAAAGTCCAAGATTCAAGTCATCAAACAATGTTGAATTTCCAAGGTCTAGATGTTCGAGGCATCAAAGATAAAGATGGTCAAGTGTTCAAAGGCGTAATGCAGACTCATGTGGATAAGTTGTCTTCCGATTATCAGTGATATAATCCAAGACGGGCCAAATTGATGTTCTCAACTGAAGAGGACGATCAAAGGTCACCGCTTGTCTTCTAGTCGCCAATACATTCTCAAGACGGGTCGAATTGATGTCCCCAACTGAGGAGGACAAACAAAGGTCATCGCTTGTCTTCTGATCACCAATACATGCTCAAGACGGGCCGAATTGATGTCCCAAACTGAGGAAGACAATCAAAGGTCACTACTTGTCTTCTAATCACCGATACATGCTCAAGTCCGGCCGAATCGATGTCCCCAAATGAGGAGGACAATCAAAGGTCACCACTTGTCTTCTAATCATCGATACATGCTCAAGTCGGGCCGAATTGATGTCCCCAACTGAGGAGGACAATCAAAGGTCACCGCTTGTCTTCTAGTCGCCAATACATGCTCAAGACGAGCCGAATTGATGTCCCCAACTAAGGAGGACAATCAAAGGTCACAACTTGTCTTCTGATCGCCAATACATGCGCAAGACGGGACAAATTGATGTCCCCAACTGAGGAGGACAATCAAAGGTCACCACTTGTCTTCTAATCACCGATACATGCTCAATTCGGGCCGAATTGATGTCCCCAACTGAGGAGGAGAATCAAAGGTCACCGCTTGTCTTCTAATCACGATACATGCTCAAGTCCGGCCGAATTTATGTCCCCAACTGAGGAGGACAATCAAAGGTCACCGCTTGTCTTCTAGTCGCCAATACATGCTCAAGACGGGCCGAATTGATGTCCCCAACTTAGGAGGACAATCAAAGGTCACCACTTGTCTTCTAGTCGCCCATACATGCTCAAGACGGGCCGAATTGATGTCCCCAACTGAGGAGGACAATCAAAGGTCACTGCTTGTCTTCTAGTCGCCAATACATGATCAAGACAGGCCGAATTGATGTCCCCAACTGAGGAGGACAATCAAAGGTCACCGCTTGTCTTCTAGTCGCCAATACATGCTCAAGACAGGCCGAATTGATGTCCACAACTGAGGAGAATAGTCAAAGGTCATCGCTTGTCTTTTGATCATCAAGTTGTCCTCAAGACAGATGTATCAAAGGCCGACATCCTTCAAGTCTACAAATTTCATCTTGAGATTATTGTTAATTTGATCCAAATATTGAAGTCTTCTTCAACCGAGAGATGAATCTGCGTACAGTCAAAATGACAATCAAGGCCAAAAAAAGGGGCAACCATTAAAAAAGAAGAGAGAAATTAAGGAAAAGGTGGGAAGGTGGATGAAGAACCAATAAATCAATCAAAAAATGGATCACGTACTGTCCAAGAGTGATAGTGCATGATGATTATATCAAAGTAACCGTGGTGATGGTGATTACATTAGAACAGTCATGAAAGTGAGCAACACAAAGCAGCGACGATGGATTGAGCAATAACTATGGCGTGTTGGCGGTAATCAAAGCACATTAAGAGTAATATGGCTTGTGAGGAATCTCCATTGTCTGCATCTCAATTTATAGAACTAGACAAGGTTAATTAAGCTACTCTTATGCCTTAATTGGGTAAAAATTCCTCCCAAATCAGCTGGAGCACCATATGGAAGCGGAATATAATTGGTTGACATTTCCTAATAATGGGAGCCAAAATTAGCAAAAAAATTTCAGCAAAGAAAATAAGTGATTTGGGTAATATCTCCCAATCAAGTGCCAAATCTTCATATATTATCTCCCGCTGAATTTTATGGGGTTCAATTGAATAATTTGGAGAAATTTTTTCACTACCCTATCAAGTCAAATTCGACCTGGGTAGCACATAAAATCAAATAGTGCAAGTGTTCTATTCAAGTTTCGAGACCCGACCGCGACAAGTACTACCAAGTCGTAAGCGCGGCCAGCTCTCGAGGGGGTATTTCTAGAAGGCAAAATTTTGTCAACTAATCAAGACTCGCCACATGGGGATTAAGATAATTTTAATTCAGCCAATTATAATCCGCAATGTGTCAAAATTAACTATGGTGGATCATTTAATGATAAATTAAATGATATTATATTTTTTGATGAATTAAATTACGCCACGTGTCATGGGTAACACATAAATATGCAATTTATTACAGGCTCCTGGAGCATGTGCTCCAAATATGGCCGTTGTTCATTCTCAATAGTATAATTGTTCACTTATATCGATCCATTGTTCACTCTCAACAGCATAATTGTTCACATATACCTACCCATTGTTCATTCTTAATAACATAATTGTTCACTCTTACTTACCCGAAGCACATGCTCTATGTGCATGTAATATGTATTGACATAAATATTTGTCCTTTTTTTAAAAAGGAGTTAAAAAAAAAGGCTAGCCCAGGTTCTCTATAAATAGAGACCATTCTCCTTCATTTCGGGGGGTTGGAAAAACATCCAAAGAAGACACAAAAGCTCTCATACTCTCTCTCTCGAAGACAAGAAGCACAACAAAGTTTAAGCTCGTGCCGTCCATTCGTGGAGATCAAACTACTTCCTCTTGATCGGGATCAAGTCTCTACGACCCTCGTTCAAGGCCACAATTATCCAAGTTCACATTCAATCAAGAGTATATTCATACAAGATTAGATTCATCCAAAACCATATTCATTCAAGGCTCGTTCAAGTTTGTTCAAGGAGATCATCGGAGGAGTTACATTTTCATTTTGTAACAAATACATAGAGATTGTACCCAAAATCCTTTGAAATTAATATATTATATTTGTTCACTAATTTCTTGTGTTTATTTATTTAGACTCGGAAATTTGTATTTACAAATTCATTTTGTGACAAAGATAGTTTAGCCAAGAAAGATTGGAGGACGAATTGCTCATCTTTGCCTTCCTACAGTCAGTTTATTTTATATTGATCCTTTCATTGACAATTCAAGGCTTGAGAAAGTTTTAAATCATGTATTTGTAGGCTTTTGCAAGGAAGACTGTTGGTGTGGTGTTGGTAAGTCAATTACACTAGTGGATAAAATAAATAGCTTGTAGAATATTGATCGAATTTTTTGCATGAATGAAAATAACAATGATTGGATTTTCTACATAATTTTTTTTTGCAGAATAAATATGTTTTCGAACTCTTTCCCATGTATATACCTGTATTAGCTATGGCAATGATAACTTTGAAAATTAATTTTTGTTGCTGGATACTTTCTTTATCAATATAGTATGGTAATAGTTTGAAAATAAATGCAACTCCTTGAGCTGTCTCTACGAAAGAGAGGGAGAAAGAAATAGAATATGGAGAATGAAGTTTATTCATTGAGAAACAAGAGACAAAAGAGAGGAGTATTTAAACAAAAACAAGGACAAAAGAAAGAAAGAAAAACAAGAAAGAACCTAACAAACATAACTAACAAAACTACCTAGGAAAGAAAACAAAGAAAAAATACATATATCCTAACACCCCCCCCCTCAAATCGGAGGTGGATGAACCCCCAATTTGTTCAAAAGAGTGTGATGCTGGAAGCTAGTCAATGGCTTAGTAAGTATATCTGCAAGCTCTGTGTTGGTGGAAGTGTGCTCTAAAGAAATGAGGCCATCTGCAAGATTTTGTCTAACATAATGACAGTCAATTTCGATGTTCTTGGTCCTCTCATGAAACACAGGATTCTTGGCTATATAGATAGCAGCCTGGTTGTCACACTTCACAGGTATAGGAGTAATATATTCAACTTCCAATTCATGAAACAGTCGACTATGCCAAGCCAGTTCAGCAACAAGCCTTCTGAGACTCTTGTATTCTGCCTCTGTAGAAGATAAAGAAACTATTGGCTGTTTCTTGGACTTCCAAGAGACTAAAGTATTCTCAAGAAAGACCAAGAAGCCACTGATTGACCTTCTAGTATGCTTACATGCTCCCCACTCAGAGTCACTGTAACCCCTGAGATTGAAGCTGTCTTCCTTATGAATCAAAATGCCCAGATTAGGATTGCCTTGAAGGTATCTGAGGGTGTGTATAGCCGCTTTCCAGTGCTGGTCAGTGGGTTTCTTGAGAAATTGGCTTAAGTGTTGCACAGTGAAGGCAAAGTCAAGCCTAGTATTAACCAGAAAATTGAGCTTCCCAATCAACCTTCTATAAGTTGTAGGATCTTCTAGAGGTGTTCCTGAATCAGGAGATAGTTTAACATTAGTATCCATTGGGCAAATAACAGATGCAGAAGGTTGATTTAGAAATTCTTGGAGAAGCTCTTTAACAAAATTTCCTTGAGACAGAATTACTCCCTGTGGAGTGTTGGTGATTTCTAAACCAAGGAAGAAGTGAGCTGTTCCTAATTCTTTGATCTTGAAGGTTCTGTCTAAATCTTCTTTCATATTAGTGATTTCTTCATGATCACTACCTATGATTAAGATATCATCTACATACACTGCCAAAAACACAGACTTATCAGTATCCATTTTATAAAACAAACTATAATCATTTTCTGAATGTTTATACCCCCTTTTGTATAAAACTTCAGTCAATTTGGCATACCACTGCCTTGAGGCCTGTTTTAAGCTATAAATGGATTTTTTTAACCTGTAAACAACATTAGGGAGGTTAGAAGTGATTCCTTTGGGTAGATGCATATAGATTTCTTCATGCAAATCTCCATGGAGAAACACATTATTTACATCCAACTGTTGAAGGCACCAGCCTTTCTTTACTGCAACAGATATCAAGGCTCTTATTGTGGTCATTTTGACAACCGGAGAGAAAGTTTCATTGTAATCTATGCCAGCTTTTTGAGTGAATTCTTTGGCCACAAGTCTTGCCTTGTACCTTTCAATACTCCCATCTGACTTTTTATTTTGTACACCCATCTACAGTCAATGGGCCTTTTGTTCTTTAGAAGAGAAACAATCTCCCAAGTATTTGTATCTGAGAGAGCCTGCAGTTCCTGTTTCATGGCTTTCCTCCATTCCTCACAGGAGTTGGCTTCATTATAGGTTTCAGGTTCTCTCTCAACCGGATAAGTCACCTGTGCCTGAAACATACTGTGTTTAGGAAAGAACTTAGGTTCATAGTACAAATTAGTAATTATAAAACCTCGAGTTTTAGGGAGAACGGAACCGTTAGGATTGTTACCGAACCGTTAGGCTTAAGTTTAAGTTTCGAGGACGAAACTTCTTTTAAGGAGGTAATGATGTAAAACCCCGAAAAATTCAAAGATGTTGACCGTGACGTCGTTAGTAAATTAGGTTTGACTTCGTTATTTATTATTACTCGTTTGTGTTTATTTTTGCTAACACTTGAGCTCGTAGGATCGTGAGGGACTAACAAGGGTATATCGGTAATTTCGTGGGTTAGTATTATTAGTTTTACTCCATTTTAATATTATTATTAATATTATTTTGTTTATTAAAAATTGTTATATGAATAATTGTTTGAATATTATTTGTTATGTGATTATTATTAATGCTATTATTATTAGTGTTATTATTATTATTATTACTTTTATTATTATTATTAGTTTGCTTTTAGAAGAATCAGATTTTAGTGTTGGGTTGGGTTAAGACTAAGAATAGACTAATTGGGCCTAATTATGTGTTTAGTATAAAAACCTCCCTCCTCTCGAAAACCCTAAACCTAGCAATCAAACCCTAGCCTCTCATCCTCTCCTCTCCCCCCCCTCTCTCTCTCTGCTCACAGCGCCACCAGCATGCCGCCACCCCACCACCGCCGCACACCGCCACACCACCTTTCCCGACAACCACCCCACCGACGACCGGCTGCCTCCCCGTCACCGCCCTGGTCGCCGGAAACCGCCCAGAACCCCCTTGCGTAAACCCTAATATTCTTTTGAAACCTTTCTTCTTTTCTTGATTTTCTGTTATTATTACTATTGTATTATTATTATTTCTTGTTTTAAATCTTGTAGTTGGGTAAATAAGAGTGTAATTTTATTAAGTGTTATTTGTAATTATTTGTTCTTGTGTTGTATTATTTATGTGTAATTTGTTTAAATTATTTTATGTAATCTTTATGTTCTAAATTGGTGTATTAGGTTTGTAATAGTTGTAGTAAAAATTATTAATGTTCAATTGGTTGATATACTTTGTTTTCAAGTAAATCATGTTAGGGCTTTAGATAACAATATTATTGTATGCACGAATTCTTAAAGTTTAACTATTTAGATTAATTCTCGAATCGTTATGTTCTTTATTTCAATCATGCTTAAGGTTAATCTTGTTAATAAGTTAGGTTGAGATTCTTGTTTATTAATTCTTGGTTCTTGATTAAATCTTGTTTAAAAGAAATTAGTTTTGTTTAGGATTCTTGATTGGTAGGTTGAATGTTTATATGTAATTTAATTTATTCACATGTTCTTTAAGACCTTTCTTGATTCTTGATTAAGAAATTCGTACTTTATAATTATTCATGTTGTAATTAAAGGGTATTGAAGTAGTATGTTTTAGATTTCATGTGTAGGATAATGTTGTTAATGTTTCATGTGTTATATTTTGGTATTAGTGATAGGGAATTTGATGTTTGGACTTTAGATGGTTTATACTAATTACCTTGGACCCTAGCTACTGATTTAGGCCCAAATTAGAACCCCGGGACCCAATGGTGAAAGTTAGAACCGAATTTATAATTTTAAATAAGAACCGGGATCGGGACAGTTTCGTTAGTGTCTAAAGATCGGGTCACCACGGTTAGTGTAGTTGTCTTTTGATCAAACCCTTTGGACTGGAGCTTCCCTTAGATGTTAGCTTTAATAGGAATTTTACGGACCGGACTTTGGAATTTTATAATTCGAGTTATACCCCGATTACCAGACCTAGGTCAGATCTGGACTGTTTGGGAAGATGGCGGTTTTTGAGGACCTTAAAGTGTGTGTTGGGTCTCGAGTTCAACTTAAGAGTTTTAGTAGACATACCGAGGTTTCCGAAAAGTCTAAAACCAGTTCCATAGGATGTCGGGAAGTCAAGTTACGACCCTTTTTATGTGGATGTTGTAATCTGTTTTGTTAATGCTTGTTATTAATAAAAGTGTTGTTGTGTGAAAGTGATACTTTGAGCTGGTTATGTGACTACTTGGAATGTATTAAATGTTTTAAAGTATAAATTCATGATTGATAGGAACCTATAGGGTTCCTATGGGAGGGTTAGTTAGAAGGTAGTTGATACTAACTTCAAAGGGCGCGTTTTGATTAGAATAATTATTCTATTTTAGGCCCGAGCTAATTCGCGTCGTTAGTGAGCTCAAGTGTGTTCGTTTTTGCTGTGAAGTGAAGCTAACCAGGTAATGTCTATGCTCTAATCCCCACCGGGATTCTCTTTAAATGTGTTTTAATGTTTTCTAATTTGTTTTGATAATTGCATCCCGAAAGGGGACTTTTGTGGAAATATGACCATCTGTTTTGGATAACTGTTTGTATTTGTTTGTGCTTTGATTTTATTGAGTTGAGAAATTGGATGGTCTTTTATTAGTGGTTTTATTATTGGTTTTGATAACCTGGGTTGGGTTTGACTTGAGAGTTGTGAGCTGAGTTTGAATAATATACTAATAACTCAAGTGAAACATTAAGCGGGTTTGTTCTCTGATGCCTTTTGTAGGCGGTTACTTTTATGCCTTTGGTAGGCGGTTACTTTGATGCCTTTGGTAGGCGATTACTTTGATGCCTTTGGTAGGCGATTTTTGATGCCTTTGGTAGGCGATTGTTTTCATGCCTTTGGTAGGCGATGTTACTATATGGGATTTGATATCCCGCCCGCATAATAAAATGAATGGGTTGGGTTGAGGAAAACAGTTGTATGGGTTAAACGGTTTATTAAAAGGTTTGACTTGTTTCCCCTTCCTCAAATGAATTGAAATGAACTTAACTTGTTTTTAACGTTAGGGGTAGACATTATTGAGATATCCCCCTCATTTCTGAAATGTTTTGTTTTCAGGTGATGATCAATATGCTGGGGACGGGAATTAGAAGTGAGGACGACATGTCTAGGAGTCGTTATTTTTGTTATGCTTCTTTTGAAAGACTTGAAGTCAGTTTGTGGTTTATTCTAAGTATGAGTTTGTTAGTTGGTTGCCGTTGACAGACAGTCGTTGTTTTTCCTCCTTGCCTTGTATTCATTCGGGGATACGGCAGTGACGCCCAATAAGAGTTTAAGTCTTCCGCTAAATTTTGTCTGTTAACGTTAGTTTGACTTTGACTTTTCGATAATTGAATTTCCGGCACTACAAGAATGACTCACTTGCGCCACAGAATTATTCGTGGCTAAAGTAAAAATTTCTCGTAGCGAATGCAATTGGCCATGGAAATCTTGTGCGTGGCCTGTCGTGGCGAATGACCTCATGGCTAATAAAATGGCCACAGAAATATCCATTGCATGGCGAGCTATCGTAGTACTTGCCACAAAAAATTTAGTGGCTAAGTATTGTACAACTTGAGTTATTTATTCCGATTCGCCACAATATCTTTCGTGGCTAATAAGTATATTAGCCACAAATAACATAGTGGCCACTAAATTATATTAGCCACGCCATCATCCGTGGCTAGATTTTATAAAAAAAATAATTATTTATTAAAAAAATATTATTTCTGCTAATAATCGCCTATATATATATATATATATGACTATGTGTGTAACCAATTGTAATGCCCCGGCCCCTCCGGGCCGCGGACATTATCGAGAACTGCTTCAAGGATTACTGGTTGGTCCCATGAATCACCGCGAGTCTTTCGAGCGTGCTTTGTCCTCACTCACATGCTGCCTGTGAAAACTTCCCAGGAGGTCACCCATCCTGAGACTAGTCCCACCCAGGCACGCTTAACTGAGGAGTTCCCAACGGATGAGCTACCATTGAAGAAGGTGCATCTTGGTGTATAAGTAGTCATTTCAATCCTTTTAAGCCAACACTTAACCATATACCCGAGGTGTTACACCAATACTGTTCATAGTATGCAGAATCTCTAGCCACGACTTTTCTAGTGACTTATTGGCATTTGGCACCATTGTAAATCACTAGCAAGAAAAAAGTTTATTTCATCTAATAAAAATATCCAGTATTCACTGTCATTACTAATCACTAATAATACTCAACAAGTTTGGCCACCAAATATATTTTGTAGGAGCATATTAAGTTGTAACTTCGAGCCACCAAAATGATTTTTCAGTGGCAAATATAAACAATTGGCCACCAAATATTTTTTTCATGGCCAAATTCACAAACTAGCCACGGTATATTTTTATCATGACCAAAATTTCAAACTAGCTATGACTATTGGCCACAATATATTTTTATAATGGCCAAATTTTCAAACTAGCCACGACTATTAGCCACAAAATATTTTTATCATGGCCAAATTCACAAACTAGCCACGATATATTTTTTATCATGGCCAATTTTTCAAACTAGCCATGACCATTGGCCACAAGATATTTTTATCATGGCCAAATTCACGAACTAGCCACGACTATTGGCCACAATATATTTTTATAATGACAAAATTCACAAACTAGCCACGACTACTGGTCACAAAATGTTTTTGTCATGGCCAAATTCACAAACTAGCCACGATTAACTCTTATTTTATGGCTAACAAGGCATCATTTTCTTAATTGGCCACTAAAGAATTACTTTCATGGCAAACATACTTTGGATCTATGGATTATAAACATTGATGTAAAATTTTCTCACCAAAACTTGCTTCCCGTGGCCACTTTGGTGGCGCAAGTAAGTCATTCTTGTAGTGCGGGGCGTTACAGTAATACTTGAAAAGCAGGTGTCATAGTCTTTTAGGTGAGTAGGTTCTCTACGAGTCCTTGTTGTCCTTCTAATAGGTTGCACAGAACTCTCTTGTATTGCACAATCAGGCTATTCTTGTACTTCATCATTATTTGAGATTTGTGCATTGTCTCTACAGGACTCATTGATGCTGCAAGGTGAAACATAATCTATGATAGTAGTGGAAAGATCATTTGTATGGTTAGTAAAATTAGAGGTGTGCTATGTTCCAATGTACTCAGGAGGATTATTTATAGTGGAAGTTGAAATAAGTGATTTTTGATCTGTGAAAGGAAAAATGTCTTCATGGAAAATGACATCCCTTGAATACAAGATTTTTGAGAGGAGATAGAGTATAATCTATATGCTTTGTTTCCTTGAGGATATCCAATGAAGATACATTTTTCTGCTCTAGGTTGGAATTTGTTCCTTCCTTGTTTCAAAGTATGCATATAACATAGGCAGCCAAAAGACCTTAAATGATTGTATATGGGAGGTTTATTGAATAAAATTTCATATGGAGTTTTATTCTT
Organism: Portulaca oleracea; assembly: GCA_029582165.1. Taxonomy (NCBI): domain Eukaryota; kingdom Viridiplantae; phylum Streptophyta; class Magnoliopsida; order Caryophyllales; family Portulacaceae; genus Portulaca; species Portulaca oleracea. Next base: position 16,361,407 of record CM055880.1, read on the forward strand.
TAGGATAAGACTTGACATTCTATTTATAAGATAAGTGGCTGTAAGAATGCTATCCCCCCGAAACCTTAAAGGTAGGTTTGATTGGAAAATTAATGCTCTAGCAACTTCAAGAATGTGTTTGTGTTTTCTCTCAACCACCCCATTTTGTTGAGGCCTTTGGGTACAACTAGTTTCATGCAATATCCCATTATGTTTGAAAAAATTTACAGCAACCTCACTTTTTCCAATTTCTAAAGCATTATCTGACCTAATCCTTTTAACTGTTAAGTTGAATTGTGTTTTAGCCATGGAGACAAAGGACTGAATCAGACCAAGAGCTTCATTTTTAGTGGCCATCTGTGCCAGAGTGTGTTGGGACATGAAAAGGACCCCATGTATCTATGTGAATCAAATCAAAAGCTGAATTATTTGAAATGCTACTAGAAGAGAATGGTAGGCAATGCTGTTTAGCTTTGGGGCAAATATCACAAACAAAGTGGTCTTGCAAAGTAATACTAGGTATCAATCTCATTTTATTAAGAGGCATGTGTCCCAATCTATGGTGCCATACATCACCTTTTACTGCAACCAATGCTTTACTACTCTCAGAAGAATTATCCTGAGTTTGTGTAGCATGTTCTACCATACTATTATCCAAAAAATAAAGGCCATGTGCTTCTCTACCAAGAACCAAAGCCTTCTTCACAGGAAGGCCCTACAAAATATAGCTGGAATTAGTGAAGGTTATGTGACATTGTAATTCTTGACACAATTTTCTAACAGAAATGAGGTTAAATGTGAAGTATGGAACATATAGCACATCTGTCAAGATTAAAATGTCAGAAAAATGCAATTCCCCTTTATATGTAACCTCTACTTTGTCCCCATTTGGTAGAGTAATTTCAACAGGTTTTTCAAGAATCTTTAATTGCTTAAGAAAAGATTTGTTATTACACATGTGATCACTAGCACCCGAGTCCAGAATCCAAGTGTTTTGTAGGGTAACACAAGCACAATAAACACCATTAGAAAGAAAATGCTGGAAAGTAGCGTATTTATTACCAAACATGGAATCTTGGTTTTCACTTTTATTTGTATCTTGTGTACTGAGACTTGCCATGAGTTCCTGTAACAGCTGTTTAGCTTGATCGTGGTTGAAAGGCAGGTTTCCTCCTATTGTTGAGCTCCTCTCAGTAGCCACAAGATCAGGCGAGGGAGTTAAAGAATCTGTTTCATTCCAAGCATTGTTTGCTGCTCTCCTAGGTGCTCCTTGTTGTCTTGGTTGTCTATTCTGGTTTCTTGGATGATTTGGAGGAAATCCATGAAGTCTACAACATTTGTCAATTGTGTGACCACTACTTTTGCAATGATCACAATACAAAGCTTTCTTGGCTTCATTTCTTCCTCTTTCATTTGTTGTTCTTGCAGGTCCATTTTGATCATTTCTAGAAACATAAAAAGTAGCAGACTCAGACAGAAATTGCCTGTTGTCATGAACCTGTCTTTGCTTTTCTTCTTAACTGAGGATAGAATAGACTTGGCTGAGGGAAGGAAGGGGAGACATCATCAGGATGCTACCTCGTATTGCAGTGTAGCTATTGTTTAATCCCATCAAGAATTGAAGAAGTCTTTGCTCCTCAAAGTGGACCTCAATCTTCTGGTTAATCCTTGGTTTACATATGCATCTTCCACACTGACATCTTGGAAAATCACTCACAGAACCGGCTTCTTCCGACAATCTTTTGGCCTTTGTATAGTAGCTCGCTATGTCTAGAGAATCTTGAGAAAGTTTTGAAACTTCCTGTTGTATTGAGTAAAGTTTGGCTTTGTTGCTTTGACCAAATCTCTCAGACAACTCATTCCATAGATCTTGGGCCAAGGTTGAGTAGAGCACGCTGTCCCTTATATTCTTGGACAGAGAATTGAGTATCCAGGAAAGAACCATATCATTCCCTCTTCTCCAATATGGAAGAAGTGGTGAGTCTTCAGCAGGCCTTGGCAAGGATCCATCAATGAAGGCAACCTTGTATTTTGCTGACAAGGCTATTGTTGCAGACCTTCTCCAAATATCAAAATCTTCCCCATTGAATGGTTCTGGAACCAAAGAAAGACCGGGTTGATCAGATGGATGGATGTAAAGAGGATCACAGGGAACAATAATAGGTAGTCTGTTTAATGGCTTAGGGGATGGTGTGGCTTCTTCTGGAGTTCCCGGACTTTCAGACATGGTTAAGGGGAAGGATCAAAGTTTGCTCTGATACCATGAAAATAAATGCAGCTCCTTGAGCTATCTCTACGCAAGAGAGGGAGAAAGAAATAGAATATGGAGAATGAAGTTTATTCATTGAGAAACAAGAGACAGAAGAGAGGAGTATTTAAACAATAACAAGGACAAAGGAAAGAAAGTAAAACAAGAAAGAACCTAACAAACATAACTAACAAAACTACCTAGGAAAGAAAACAAAGAAAAAATACATATATCCTAACATAGCAAAAAATTACTTAGAGGTGCCCTAACTTTTGATGAAACTATTTTTTGGTACCCCAACTTTTCAAAACTAATTATGAGGTACCCTAACTTTTAGGATTAGAAATTATTAGGTGAATTTCCGGCGAAACTCCGATTGATTGTGTAAACTGACCGAAATACCCCTAATTTTTTTACAGAGATTGACTTTGATGCCCTTGTCTAAGGTTCGAAAATAAAATCAATTGGCCATTGGAGGGTAACCCACAAGCTTTCTATGTACACTCATCATCGATTTAGCTCATCAATGTACGACAATACCTCCAGTATTGTATTCCACCCAACTTACTGTTTGAAACTCAAGGCATCAGTTCTCCAAGGTGAATAAAAGCATCACTGAATTGAATCAGATGCAAAAATACCCATTTTGAGATGGGATTCATCAAATGCCAAATTTGTTATTTTAGCATAAATAAACAAAAATAACCCTAAAAAATAGAAATTGAAGTGAAAAGGGGCATCAGTTCTCCAAGGTGATTGACATCAAGGTAAATTCAGACGCAAATTACCCATTTGAAGTTAAGAGATTCATCAACTGCCCCAAATTTCAAATAGAAATACTAAAAGAATTTAAGAGAAAAGAGAGGATCAGAACCTGTCGGGATTCATCGTGCCATCACTTGAAATCAGTGGATTGACAGACTAATGAATTTCTAACATCACTTCCTCCTCAAAAAATCACCCAAATTTCAAACGCGAAATATGAATCAAAACAGCGAAATGAAGAGGAAATTGAATAACCCCAAACCGGGCGAGGGCGGACGATGAAGTAGAGGACGAGGAGGAGAGAGATTGGGAGGAGGATGAGGAGAGAGAAGAAGGTGGCGTTTGCGTCCGCCATTGTTGGAGCTCGAGCTCGAGGAGGTGAGATGAGTTTCAAAAATAGTGGACTTCACTGGTGTGGGGGTAACATCAGCAATGAATCAAACCCAGAAAACAAAACAAAATCAACATCATTCAAACCCAGAAGAAATGAAGAAGAAGACAGAAGAACAAGGAAGAAGAAAAGAAGAAGAAGAAGCGAAGAAGAAATGAAGAAGAAGACGGAAGAACAAGAAAGAAGAAAAGAAGAAGAAGAAGAAGAAGACTGAAGAAATCAAAGGGTATTTTCGTCAATAAAATACCCTATTTCCAATTCTCGCCGGCAAATTCAATTATTTGGTCGGAAAATCACATATTAATTTCTAATCCTAAAAGTTAGGGTACCTCAAAATTAGTTTTCAAAAGTTGGGGTACCAAACAAACATTTCACCAAAAGTTAGGTACCTCCCTGTAATTTTTTGCTAATATAGTTATTATGGCTTTGTAGCAAAAGTAGTATAGGGACTAATAATATTACACAATGATTTGTTGTAAGAGCAGTAGAGGGACTTACTATTATGTGTGTGGAGTTGATCCTAATACTCACTACAATTAATATTTTATCTTTTCTAAATTCTTTGAGGTAACAATATAATTTTATTAAAAAAGTAACTAAGTTGTATTTTTTATTTTTTCAATGAAAAATAGTATTTTATAAGTTAACACTATCCTTAATGATCAATCAAAAATAGGAGAAAAAACTATAAATACCACCTATATTTTATAAGCTTCTCTAAAACCCAAAATAATTTTTTTTAAAATGTAAAGGAACATTTTGATTTTCCTTTTTGAAATATAACACTTTATTACTTAATAATATGATTATTTGTAAAGCTACTTAAATTAAAAAAATAATGGAAACTTTTCAATTTCTCATTGAAAAACAGTTTATTAATTAATAACTATTATTAGTAATCTATTATAAAAGGGTGAAATCTATAAACAATACCTATGTAAACTTCCTAAAGGCGCTGTCAAAAAAAAATAAATTCCCAAAGGCTTCCCCAAAACCCACCATAAAAGCTTACCCAAAGCACACACACAAATATATGTGTGTGTATATGTTTGTGTCTGCGTGTTAGTGTATGTGTGTGTCCATAATCTAGTAGTTGAAAAAAATTATTGTTATAATAAAAAAAAGATTATTGTTTTAAACTTTGATTGTAATAGGTTAAAGTTAAATGACTCATTAAACCTTCTCTACTTCTTTTTATGGAGTAGTAGGTCGCGGAGATTTCTAAATTTTTGAGTCAATTCAAATCGGTCTCTCTAAATTTGCAAAGTTGAGGATAGATTGCTACGTCCAACCACTCTATATTGTCTGGATAGGATTTACGAATATTTTTTAGTAAAGTATATGATTAAGAAGAAATGAGTTAGGGGTGTGGTGCCGTTATTATAATTTTTTTTTTTGGATAATGGGGCTTCTTAGCCAGATTTCATTTCTTGCAAATATAAAGTTTCGATGAGCACTATTTTTTACCCACTCATAGGTGTGGTTATTATATTTAGACATAGTTAGTTTTTAACCAAAAACATAAAAGAATATGACCAGATATTTTCCTTTTTGATTTATCACAAGTTTGAGTGGAATTTACAATGACCACAATTAAACATATACTACTTTATTACCATTGTTTTCTCTTAACAATAAAATATTATAATTAGTCTTGACTAAATCTAAGGGTCAAGGACTATCATCCAAAATATAGTAGCCCAGTGTACAAAGCGTCCCCGACCATAAACGGACTTCGGGGAAAGATCACATCACAAAGGTTTAATGTAGACAAACAAACCTTGCATTCTGCAAGAGGTTGCTTCTAGGATTTAAATATGTGACATCATGATAATCACACAGCAACAACTAAATCGTTGCGTCAAGGCTCTCCATCTAAGGCACTGTTCTTTTATGCGGTACCGCAAGTTACCGCACCGCAATTTACCGCAATCTGCCGCAACTCGCCGCAATTCACCGCAATCCACCACAATCTATACTATTTACCTTTCTATTAAAATCCCAAAGATTTCCAATTACCGCACCTGAAATAACTCTAGAAGGGGGGGTAAATAGAGTTGTATAAAATTTCTTCACTTAATCAACACAAAAGAGTTAATAGCACTTTTATAAACTAAATAATACTTCTTTATTGAATGAGTTAAAGTGCTAAAGGGAAGGATGTTACAACTCGACACTATTGAGAACTGTGAGGTCCTCAATAAGCTTACAGAAGCAGAAGACGTCACAGATGACTTCTACACTTGAGGCATCACAGAAGAGGCGATTACAATGGAGAAACACACTCAAAGTGAGGATCCTATCTCACTTTAAAAACACGACCTTAGAGGTCCTCACCAAACACACTTTCTGGCTACAAACTCACCACTTTATCTTAGGGATTACAACTCAGAATATTTTCACTCAAATATTCCTACAACTCAGAATTTTCAAACCAAAATTCCTACTCTGATTTTCTTGTTTGGAAATCCTTGGGTCTCTAGGAAGAGGTTGATAGTATTTTTGCTTGAGGGCTTCAATCATCAACGTCCACTTTCCTTCAGAAGAGATTTGTTTCCTTTCTTGAATCAATCTTCAATCTTCTATATAATTTGTAATGGCGACGATTGCTTTCCTTTCCTTTAAGTATCTGAAAAAGGAATATGAACATGTTATAATATCAATTCAGAAACGGAAGGGAAGAAATAAGATTAGAATCTTGAAGATACTTCCCTGATTTAAACCGATTTTTCAAACAAAATCTGCAAGTTGGAACAGGAGGTCTTCACTGCCGGATATAGTGAGGTCCTCAAAGAGTCGCTGAGATTCTTCAGAGAGGATTGTTTCCATCTTGGTAGTAGATCCACAATCTTCCTATTCAGGCAAATGGCTTCTTCTCTTAATTGATTCCTTCAATCAAGTAAAATCGGATTAGAGATTATGAGAAAGATATAGATCTCTAGGGAAGATAAGGGATATTTATATAAAGGAAACTTCCCTGAATTTATATCTTCGAATTTTATCTTTCAATCAAAAGTATGGCCGATGCACTGGAGGTCCTCAAGCAGACTGTAGTGGAGGTACTTAGAGGGCAGTAGAGTTTCTTCAATATCCCCCTGTTTGTTTGAAAGACAAAATTTTCTCTGTGGTCCTTTTGCATAGATACACAGTACATAGCACAGCAATGTAACAAACTTAATTCTCCCCCTTTTTGTCTTTCAGACAGAAAGGAAACAGGAGAGAACAAGAACTAGAATGTGTTGCCAAAATAAAGAGAGGAAGAGAGGGGGAGAAGGAGGGATAGGAGGAAAATAAATGATGAGGACACCTTGATCGGGCCCTGATTAAACTTTGAGGTACCCGAGAGGACATGATGATGAAGATATCAGAGGTCCAGGCACGCAGTGAGTTGACGAACCAGGGAGGAGGAGAGAGACCACATGTAGGGAGGATGGATGATAGGACTCCCCCTCAATTTGACAGCTTGTGCATAGGTTGAGGTCCTCATGATAGAAAAGGCTCCCCATCGTATGGTGCGGGTGGTGTTGTTTCACGACCTTCCCAATGTCTAGGATCTTGTCTTGGATTTTGTCTCCAAAGGTCACTCTTCCATTCTTGTTGATTTTTAGTTTGTAGAACTTGGTTGGATCTCTGGTAATGTGTCTAGGGCATACCTGCAATAGAGGACACTATACCTTTCTTGGTCTCTGACCAAGGATGAGAGCGTTGCAGTGAGGTCTTTGGGACCCAAATTTTAGAAATGCACGGAGGTCTAGTTCCTTTAGACAGAGGAGTTGGTAAGGTTCTTATTTTATTTGCTGTTGGAGGTCCTCTATGATAGTTTTCTCTGAGAGGTGGAATATTTGTGGTAGGAAGTAGAGGTCCTTTGTTGGTATGGAAGAGAGGACTTTTGGACCGATAGTTTTTGAGAGGTGATATAGTGGGAATTAAGGATGGGTTCCTTCTAGTAGGGATGAGATTTTGTGACTGCCTCATTTGATAATTGAGTGATGTCCTTATAGCAGTCTTTGACATCTATGGATAGTCTAACATTTTCAGTTGCTAAGAGGTCATTTCTGATGTTCAAGATCTCTATGGTTTCGTTCAGATGACTGACATGTTTCGTGAGATGCTTGACTCTTTCTATTAAGGATCTAGAATATTTGAAGAGATGAAATAATTTGTGAGCAAGGTGCGAAGAGGGAAGAGTGAGGAGCTCATCAATGTTTACCTCGTCATGAGATGAGGTTGGATCTTGATCCTCACTTGTGTTTTCCATCAGACATACATTTGTTATTTCTTCCACCTCACTGTGGCCTTCACAGGAATCATTATCACTCCATGTATGATTTCGCCATTGAGGCCGACTGTTTCTCTTGTCTTTGTTTCTTCTGGCGTGAGGGCAGTCCTTCACAAGGTATTTTGAGCTGCCACATCCAAAACAAATAAATGGGTCAGATTCTTCTTTTATTAAGGGCTTACCTTTTGAGGTTGCTTTTCTGTTTTGTCCATCCTTGATATATCCTCGAAAGGTTGGATTTTTCTTGTATAATCTTCTGAACCCTATAGTTATCCTTGCCATTGCATATTCCTCATCATCATCTGACTCAATGTCAGATTCACACACTACCTTGAGGGCAGTTCCCTTGGGTTTTGAGAGGTCATTCAATTGGATCTCATGGGCCAATAGTTTTCTAATGAGTCCCTCCAGCTTGATGGCCTTGAGATCTTGAGCTTCTTTAATGGTTGTGGTTTTGGACCCCATTTTCTTCTAGGCATACATTTGTTATTTCTTCCACCTTACTATGGCCTTCACTGGAATCACATCACTCCATGTTGCCATCATTGCCTTATGATTTTGCCATTGAGGCCGACTGTTTCTTTTGGCGTGAGGGCAGTCCTTCACAAGGTGTTTTGAGCTGCCACATCCAAAACAAATAAATGGGTCAGATTCTTCTTTTATTAACGCCTTACCTTTTGAGGTTGCTTTTCTGTTTTGTCCATCCTTGATGTATCCTCGAAATGTCGGATTTTTCTTGTATAATTTTCTGAACCCTCTAGCTATTCTTGCCATTGTATATTCCTCATCATCATCTGACTCATTGTCAGATTCACGCACTGCCTTGAGGGCAGTTCCCTTGGGTTTTGAGAGGTCATTCAATTGGATCTCATGGGTCAATAGATTTCTAATGAGTTCCTCCAGCTTGAGGGCCTTGAGATCTTGAGCTTCTTTAATGGTTGTGATTTTGGACCCCATTTTCTTCTAGGCAGGCATCAGAGGACCTTTCTAACTTGTTCCTCATTTGGGTAGGTTTTTTGCAGTGATATGAGGTGGTTGGTGATGCTGCTGAATCTTTTGAACATCTCTTCAATAGTCTCATTTTCTTCCATTCTAAAGGCCTCATACTTTTAGACAAGGATATCTACTTTGGTGTCCTTGACTTGACTTGTGCTTTCATATGAGGTCATCAAGTAATCCAAACATGTTTCGCAGTTTCACAGTTAGATACATGTTCAAAATCATTCAAATTTAAACTGCAATAGATGAAGTTTAGGGCATGAGTATTTTTTTCTCAATAGCTTCAACTCTTTATTGATCATTTCATATCTTTTTTTGGGACATCTTGACCAACACTCTTGTTCTTCGTGGGAGTAGGATAATCTCCCTAGGTAACCACAGTCTAGAGGTCCTCATCTTGGTCCTTGAGGAAGACCTCCATTTGTCTTTTCCACGACCTGTAGTTTTCTCCGGTAAGTAGTGGAGTTATTGTCTATGAGTGTCCTTGAGGAGCTTCATTTGTGTTGATAGCGGCCATGATCTTTTCCACGAGTGGTTAAACTCTTGAATTTTTGTACCCGCTCTGACACACTTTCTGGCTACAAACTCACCACTTAATCCTAGTGGCTACAACTCAGAATATTTGCACTCAAATATTCCTACAACTCAGAATTTTCAAACCAAAACTTCTACTCTGATTTTCTTGCTTGGAAATCCTTGGGTCTCTAGGAAGACGTTGATAGTATTTATGCTTGAGAGCTTCAATCATCAACGTCCACTTTCCTTCCGAAGACATTTGTTTCCTTTCTTGAATCAATCTTCAACCTTCCACATAATTTGTAATGGCAACGATTGCTTTCCTTTCCTTTAAGTATCTGAAAAAAGGAATTGTTCGGTTGTAATTTTAGTGGTTTTTAGTAGGGTTGTCGGTCCACGAGGATGGGTGTTAGGCTTGATTAAGGCACTACTAAACATATGTGTATTTCCAACCACTTTTTCCCAACCAATTAAAAATAGTTGGAAAAACCAACCATTTTAGCAAATATTTGATATTCCAACTATTTTTCAAAAACTTTTGCGGGAAAAATGGTTGGAAATTCCAACCAATTTTGCTAAAATTAGTTGGAAAATTTTCCTACCATCCTTTTTCCTACCATTTGAAATTGGTTGGAAAAATGGTTAGTAATCCAACCATTTTTCCAACCATTTTCAAATAGTAGGAAAAAGGATAGTAGGAAAATGTTCCAACCATTTTAGCAAAATTGATTGGAATTTCCCACCAGTTTTCCCACTAATTTTTTTGAAAAATAGTTGGAATATCAAATAGTTGCTAAAGTGGTTGGTTTTTCCAACCATTTTAAATTGGTTGGAAAAAAGTGGTTGGTAATAAACATATTTTTAGTAGTGAGGTAATCGGTTTGTGTTTGGGTTTTCTCAATACAGGAATCGGTAAATTATGTAAATAAAGCAATAAACTAACCTAGACATGATAATAATCAAGAAAGCAATAAAGATGAAAGCAATTAAAAAGCAAGAAATAGGAAAGCAATAAAACAACAACTAATAATGAAATTGGGAACGAGAAATTATACCTTTGATTAATTAAACTCTTCACTAATCTTCAATCTACTTGGATTTCCCCAGAACAAACAAGAAATCGTGAATTGGATTACTAAGAATCCCCACTTGAGAGTGAAATTTGTGATCCTTAGCCCTCCTCCTCACTAAAAGTTGGTTTTGATTTATGTGGCTAATACTAATAAAACCTTAATAGAGAACAAGAACTTTACTAACCTTAACCCTAATAATCTAAACTAATCAAAACAAAGCAGAGACCCTTATGAAAACAATCCTAAGATTAACAAAACCGAACAAAAATAGGAAACAACCTAATACCTACTGCTAACCGAAACAGAGAAGAAGAGAAGGAAAGAAAAGAACTCAACCCAGCTCCCTACTGCCCATTGACCGAGCAGAGGAAGAAAAGAGAGACAGAATCAGAGGAAAAAGACAGCAGAACATCACCCATTCAACCAAAATCAACCAAACACTCAGATTCAAACCCAAGAAAACAATTCAACTCAATAAAATCCTATCAACATTTATTCCAGAATTTCACCAAAAACTTGGAACAAAACATCAAAAGCTCAACTATTACAAAACAAACCAGAATCGATTAAAGAGAAAAACGAAATAGAGATTAAAAACAGAATTCAAAGTATAAAACATAAACCTAAAATCTAATTCTAACCCTAATTCGAAGGGTGAAACCTCCTTATCTCCAAATCGGCTCTTCTCCTCTCCTTTTCTTAGTCGAATTAGGCTCTCTTCTTCAGATTTGAGTCGTCAATTCTCTTCAAGATGGATGGTGGAGATGAACTTGATAGTTGGAGAGAAGATGAAGATGGTGATGGTGCGTGCACTGCAGCGAAGTTCTCCTAACCGAATCTGAAATTGAGAGAAAATGAGTGAGAGATTGAATTATCGCGATAAATAGTAGTAAGAGAAGAGAAGAGATGAGATGAGATGAGATGAGATGAGATGAGATGAGATGAGGAGAGAAGGAGTTCGAAAATGAGAAAATGGAGGTGGGGTTCGATGGTTTATGGCTGGGCGAAAATGAGAGAACCAGAGAGGGGGGAGGGACGAAGGAGTTGGGAGGAAAGGGGTAAACTGAATTATAATTAGGGTTTCGGAGAATGTTATTCGGCTGAGTGGGAGAGGGGAAATGGGTCGGGTAGCTGGGCTATTGGGTATACGGGTAGGTGGGTTTGGGTATTTAGGCGGGTAGCTGGGTAGGTGAGTATGGATTGGGTTGGGTTATGAGAAATGGGCCGAGAGAATTAGAATTGAAGAGGGATTTGGGCTAGCTTAGTTAGGATTTAGAAAATGGGATTTAGGCTTAGAAAGAATTAGGTTTAGGTTCTTATTTCTTATATTTATATTTTTATTCATATTAATAATAATAATAAAAAATAATAATAAAATGCTATAAAATCTAATAATAGAGTAAAAACATAATAAAACTACTAGAATAATTATTAAAGACAAGCAAAAATACCCTGTAAAAGAGAAGAATTCGGTTCGGAACGAGATCGAACACCACTCCCACACAAGGGTTTGCTCGCCCCGAGCAAACTAAAAACAAAGATAAGGACTAAAAAGAAAAACTAAAAACCCTAACTCACTTTCGCAGGAATCGCAGATGCATTTAGCACATGCATCAAGCCCTTTAAACCCCCCTGGTAGCCAGGGTGGACGAGGTAGGTCTCGTGAGGGTTTATAGCAACTATACCCACAAAAGCTAAAGAAAAAGGAGAGAGGAAAAGTGAAAAACAAAACAAGTTTGAAAAGAAAGAAAGGAAAAACTACTTGTTTCATGAATCAAGTTGTTTCAATCAAGAAAACGATATTAATCCTCCAAAAGGAACCGTAATGATCATCTCACATACACCTAACTCAAACAACTGCCAATCTTAGGAGTTTTCGATCCCTTACACCTCATGTAAAGTTAAATCCCACTTGCGTAAAAGTTTAGAAAGTTCTAACTGATTCCGAACGACCCCAAAGACTCACACCCGAGCTTAAAACAAGCGAACAACAGAAAAGCGATATAGGATGCAAGGAGTTGCCCTCCCTCGCATTTGGTCGCCCTTGGCTTGGTGAGGGCCGCAGGTGATGCAAGGAAAGAACCCTCACTTTATTAACACTTTAAACTTTCTTTTTGGGTTGGATATTGCCAACAAATTTTCTTTCTTTTTTATTACTTTTTAATGGTCGGTATTAGCCTTATTTTCGGGAATTGGACGACCCAAAATGGGGTTTACCCTCCCAACACAATCTTTTCCATTCACCTCTCCGTCGCAAAGCGATATAGGATGAGGTTAAGGGGTATCAACGCCGTACCACTAATACCGGTCTCGTGTAGGTTGGCCAAGTGTGTGGTGGTTGATGTTGTAGAGCCGACACGCCCCACTTAATCAATTTATTTAACTTTGCTTCCTTTTTCTTTCTTTTGCTTTTGCTTTTTCTCTCTTTTTTTCTTTTTGGAAAAAAGCTCAGATATGAATCCCTAGAATCTCCCAATTTCAACCAAAACATAAAAAGAAAGAAATGGGATCTCGCTAGACACTCAATGAAAGGAATCTACTTAAAGTAAGTCATGACAATCGCCCAAGATAGGGTCAAAAATGCTCAAACTGGTTTCTTTTAAAGAAGATTAAGAACGACTTCCCAAATTTGACAACAAAATCCAAGAAACCAAGCAAAAACAAAACAAAACGAGAAAAAAAAAAAACTTTTAAGGTTTTTCACTCCCTTTTTTTCTCGTTTTTCACACAAACATTTTTCAAACTTTTAGGCACAAACTAAGAAAAACGAAACACAAAAGACTAAAAAACTAGGTGGTCTACCCAAGTGCTGCGAAAAAAATGCCACTAAAAATTCCCAAAAAGTCAAATTTGTCATTAATATTTCCAAATTGTCAAATCTATCACTACAATTTCTAAATTTGTCAAATTTGCCACTGCTCAAATTGACCTACTACAGCCGGTTAACTTGTCAAAAAAAAAAAAAAGAAAAGAAAAACCCCAACCCATTATTTATACCCTCAAAATTTGCCACTTCTCTCCTCGAGATTCCTCCGACGCTGCCGAGCGACGCCCGATGCTCTGCCTCCTCCTACGGCAGCGCGTCCCTGGTTACCGCCGGGATCGTCGGCGCGTGGCACGCCTCCAACATTGGAGTCCTCCTCCTAAACAAGTACCTAATCTCGATCTACAGCTATCGTTACCCGATCTTCCTGACGACGCTCCACATGCTCGCCCGCGCCGGCTACTCTTCCGCTGCGGTCCACTGGCTCCGCCTTGTTCCGGCGCAACACATCCACTCCCGCCGGCAGTTCCTCAAGATTCTCGCACTTTTCGGCATCTTCTGCTTCTCCGTCGTCTGCGGAAACTCATCGCTCAAGTATATCCGGTGTCGTTTAACCAGGCCATTGGCGCCACCACGCCATTCTTCACCGCCGTTTTCTCCGTCGTCATTACCTGCCGGAAAGAATCGCCGCTCGTCTACCTGTCGCTCGTCCCCGTCGTACTTGGGATCGTCCTCGCCTCCAATTCCGAGCCGCTCTTCCACCTCCTAGGTATGTTAATCTTTGATCATTTCGACAAAATTGATCGTAACCTTACTGGAATCGTACTAAATTCTGCGATTGTCGCGCAACATTCTTAATCGATCAGTTCGATTAAGTTAAGCTTGCAATCTTACTGTAATCATGCTGAATTCTGCGATTTTGTTAATCCGATTGAGAATAAGCACGGTTGCATTAAACTCGTAATCGTGCTGGAATCGTACTAAATTCTGCTATTGTTGCACAGGATTCTTAATCGATATGAATTCGATTAAGCTTGTAATGTTACTGGAATCATGCTAAAGGTAACCGGCAACAGCAGGTCAATTTGAGGAGCAGTGGCAAATTTGAAAATTTTAGAAATTGTAGTGGTAGATTTGACAATTTGGAAATAATAATGGCAAATTTGACTTTTTGGGAATTTTTAGTGGCATTTTTTCGCAGCACTCTAGTATACCCATCGCAAATGGAAAATATCACCCCCACTCCAACAGAAAACATCACAATGTTTCCATCATGAGAAGGGTGTCATAAGTAAGGTAGAAAAGCAAGAAAAACTTATATACAAACACTTATCACATAAAAAGCGGTGGCGACCCGAGCCCACACGGCTCCAACAATAAAATATCCGCAACAATCACACACAAGGGGTTTGCCACCCAAAAGGAAAAATCAAGCATGCAGCATGGATAAAAAAAATATACACACAAGAGAGGGTAAAAGAGGTTACCTCAACATCTTCAATTAAAAGCACTCAATCCGCGATCCAACGAACATCACACATAGGTTAGAAATAAACAAGAAAAGCATATTATGTATGATGGTTCACATGCAAGATCAAAAAGAAAAACAAACTATACAAGACAATAAGGACTAATGAACTAAGAAAACAAACTAAAATATTTAGGGAAATTGGACGTTAATATACCGACCTTTAGGGGTGTTGAATAGCAATATACCGACCTTCACTTTTGGACAGTAATATCACTGACCTTTATAGTTTGGTGACATTATTATACCATCAACTATTTTATGGGCGGCGAACCGGTTCCCAGGCTACGTGGCAGGCGGTGGAAAAAGAACCAATGCCACGTCATCAACCCCGTTAGTGAAACTATTAACCCCGTTAAATCTAAAAACTTTGACCCCGTTTGTGTTTTGATCTGAGTAAAACTTCCCCCCTCTTCCTTTTTTTTCACCCCACCTAAGTGAAATTATTATCACAGTAACCAAAGTCTCACCAACTTTGAATTTCCTTCTCATGTACGACTCATCAAAATCTCATTCTTCTTCTTCTGAAATCATCCATTCATCCTTGTAATCCATTTTCTCCAGATTAATTTGATTCTACGAATGAAGTCCAACTTCCCCAGCTTCATTTGATTCGCTGATTTTGGAGACGTTATACAGACAGAAGAGGGTATCGGGAGATTCTACTTCTAATCGACATCATCGTGTTGTCATTCACTGGTATTTGAGTTTAAATTTTGTTGTGATTTGATTTGGGATTCTTGGGTCGGGGTTTAGGGTTTTTTCGTGTTTAGAATTTAGGGTTTCTTGTTCGGATAATGTGTTTCGGTTAGGGTTTGTTCCGATAATCGTTTTGGGGTTCGAATTCTTGTTTCTGGTAATTTGTTGGGTTGAGTTTTATTGTTTAGGGTTTAGGGGGTAAATATTTTGGTTTTTTGTGGTGAGGATCTGAATCGTTGTGTGATTAAATTGATTGCTTTGTTGTTATTGCAGGGTGCCAAAGATGGATGTTTTGAATGTTAATATTCATTATGGTGGGAGATTAAAAATGGGTAGAAAACTGGTGTATGATGGTGGTAAGTGCAAAACCATAAAAAATGTATACTTGGATCAACTGTCATTCTTTGAATTGAAACCATATGTGCATGAGTTAGTTGATGGGGCATGGACTTTAATGTATAAAGTTCCTGGGGTAAGCATGCAGTGTGGTGGGTTGCGTAGACTTTTAACTGATGATGATTCAAGAAGTATGATTGGGAAGTTTGTGGGAGAGAAAGAAGTTGATGTGTATGTGTTGGATGAGAGTGTGGAGCAAGTGACAATTCCAGAAACTGTTGTAGGCAGCCCAGGAGCACAACCCACAACAGATTCAGACATAGGCCATACCTCACAAGCCAAATCTTCACCTACGTCCAAAACTATAAGCCAAAAGCCCAAGTCTCTTTCACCCAGAAACCCAAAACAGAAGACCAAATCACCAACAACCCAATCCCCAACATAAAAGCCCACATCCCCTACACCCAATTATCCCCTCCCCAAAAGCCCACTCACAAGATCTCAAACAGCCACTTCCCTTTCCCAAACCCAATTATCCCCTTTGAAAACCCAAATTCCACAAGTCCTTACCCAAAACTCATATGTGGAGTATGATTGGGAAGATCCAAGACCTGATTCCCCTATACCTGCATCCATTTTATTTGGAAATGAAAGTTTGAGTGATGACTCATCAGATGAGGAGTACCAACCTACAGAATTGGAGATTGAGGAATGTGACAAGGAACTAGGATCAAATGCTAAGAATAAAGGCAAGAGGAAGGGGAGTGAATTTTCAGAGATGGCAAACGCAATATTAGCTGAAGATGGTGGCCATGAATATGATGGGGATAGTGATGATACAGATTATCCTGATATTGAGACAAGTGATGATGAGTATGAATTGGCTATGAACAATGTCAGAGGTTTTAGGCAGAAAAAAATTGTAGCCACTACATCAACCCAAGTGGTTGCCAGTGAGAATGCCCCTAATGATGGTGGTGTTGATGAAAATGTTGGTGGTGGGTTGAATAACTCAGTAGATGGTCATCATGGCATTGAAAGTGAGTACGAAGATTCAGAGGATATGAACACACCTGTGTCTAGTGACCCTGAAAACATTGGTCATAGGAAAAGTAGTGGTCCACCAAGGGTTGATAACAACACTGACTTCAAGAGGCTTAAATGGCAAACTGGGATGGTGTTTGGTACCCAAGAACGGTTTAGAGATGCAATGCCTTAGCCTAGGGCTATAATTTGAAGATCAACATTTCAGATCCTGTTAGGAAAAGGGTACAAGCTATTTGCACACAACCTTGCAAGTTTAGGGTTTATGCTTCCTTTGACAGAAAGTTGGGAAGTTATTTGGTGAGGACGGTTGTTAGCCAGCACAAGTGCAAACGAGACATGCTTAGAAACAACTCCTTCAAACCAAGATGGGCTACTGCACATTACATATTGAAGTTCAAGCAAGTCCCACATTGGTCAGCCAAGGAAATTTGTTTTGAGGTCAAAAAGGATTTTGGGCTTGTGATCACTAAGTGGGTGGCATACAAGATTAGAAAAGCTGCTGGGAAATTGTTACATGGGTCCATGAAGGAGCATTACAACAAAGTTGGCAGATACATAGAGGAGTTGAAGAGAAGCAACAAGCATAGCATATTTCTGTTGAAGACTAAGTTGCCACCCCAACAAGCTGACCAACCAATCCCTAACCCGATACCTGTGTTCCAACGATTGTTTTTGTGCTTTGACGGTCTGCGGAAAGGGTTATTGGAAAGTTGTAGGCCTGTGTTGTGCATTGACGCAGCCTTTTTGAAGACCTTCTTAGGTGGGGTATTGATGGCAGCAGTAGCGATGGATGGGAACAACCAAATATACCCGATCGCATGGGCTGTCACTGAAGGCGAGAATGGTGACAGCTGGAGTTGGTTCTTAACTCAAGTCAAGGATTGCATTCAAACGACTGATGGAGATGGTTGGACTATTATATCGGATGAACATCAGGTACCCTTTCTTCTCTTTCATTTAATTTTTTTGATGGATGTTGCTTTGTTCGAAAAGTGACAGTAAGTTGAGTTTTTTGATGGATGATTTACTGGATGCTATGCTAATGAAAGTTTGCTTCATATGTTGTTTGGGAGTTTGACAGTTTGATTTACAATCAGTAACATTTGACAGCTTGTTTCCTTTGTTCGAGTTTTTTCATTTTTTGGAGTTTGCTTCATATTTAATGGATGGCAGTACACTGAGTTGAGGCCATGAACTAGCTATGTTATGATTCAATGGATGGTTTACTAGATGCTATGCTAATGAAAGTTTGCTTCATATGTTGTTTGGGAGTTTGGCAGTTTGATTTACAATCAGTAACATTTGACAGCTTGTTTCCTTTGTTCGAGTTTTTTCATTTTTTTGGAGTTTGCTTCATATTTAATGGATGGCATTTGGACAGTTTGGCAGTTTGATTCTTGGTTCTTTTTTTTTTTTTTGGAGTTTAACAGTATGATTTAGTGGACGCTATGCTAATGACAGTTTGATTCTTGGTTCTTTTGTTTTTTGGAGTTTAACAGTATGATTTACATTAAATGTATTTGACAGGCTATTACTAGCTCCGTGGCGAAGGAATTGCCAAGGGTTGAGCATAGGAGGTGTGCACGCCACATATATGCCAATTGGAAGAAAACACATAAAGGGGATGAGTTGAAGATGCATTTCTGGAAAATTGCAAGAGCATACAACGAAACGGAGTTCAACCTTGGTTTAGCTGAGTTGAGACAATTTTCCCCTAATGCAGCAGATGACTTTGTAGCAGCAGATCCAAGGAGATTTTGTAGGGCTTATGTGACCACTGCAAACAAGTGTGACACCATTGTGAGCAATATTGCCGAAACATTTAATGCATATATCATACAAGCAAGGGCGAAACACCTTATCTTTATGCTTGAAGACATTAGGGTATCTCTGATGGAGAGGATTGTGATGAAGAAGACTTTGATGGAAAAATCAGAAGATGAGATGTGCCCTAGGGTCAGAACTAAACTGGAGAAAGAGAGGGAAGAAGCCAGGAGATGTGAAGGACATGCATCACTCAATAGAATTTTTGAAGTGGATGATGGTCTTGATTCTTACATTGTGGATATGGATAACAAAACATGTACTTGCAGGAAGTTCGATCTGACTAGAATCCCTTGCTCACATGCTATTGCTTGTTGTTCTTGGTTGAAGGAAGACTGTGAAAGCCATGTGCACCCATATTTCAAGAAGGAGATGTATTGCAATGCTTATGAGAACCCCATCTTTCCATGTGTGGGAGAGAAGCACTGGCCACAAAAGGATATGCCATTAGACCCTCCTCCTGTCAGAATAATGCCCGGTAGACCAAAGAAAAACAGGCGAAAGAATCCACATGAGGACCCTAAAAGAGCGGGGAAGCTCACTCGCCATGGGATGGAGATGGAATGCTCTATTTGCCATAACACCGGCCACAACAAGAGGACTTGCCCTGAAAAAAACAAGTCTATCTCAAGCTCTGCACCTCCAACGAAGAGGCCAAGGGGTAGACCAAAGAAGCAAGCTGAATCTGTTACTGTTTCTTGGGAGGTCATTGCAGCTCCTCAAAGAACAAATGGACGAGGAAGAAGGGCAAACACAACTGGAAATTCAGGAGTGCGTATTACAAGAAGAACAGCAAGGGTGAGTTCATGTTTTAATTAGTTTCGTATCTAAATATGAATATTGTGTGTACCTATTTTTTTTTTTTTTGGATAGATGCAACAACATGGGTCAGCTAGTCAAACTTTGGTATGCTCACAGGTGTCCACTGCCAGCTGCTCACAGCCCCCACAAACCACTCAATAGTGGAGATTCCTCCTAGTGCTTGATGTACCCATGTGCTTGATGTCCCCATCTCAAGGCCCTTTTTTGAAAGCAACGTTGCATATGTGTTGAACTTTGTCAACTTTTGCTACACTTGGGTTGCAGATTATTTTGGTTAATTCTGGGTACACCTTTTGTAGTTAATTGATGCCTTAATTCAGGGCCAACTATTAAAAGTTTCTTTTGGATGTTTAGATTATTTTGCTACTCAATAGATCAGTGAAGGCCTTGTTGATTTGAACTTATATATTTGCAATGAAATCAGTTTATTTGGATACCCATGTGTTTGGATTGAACTTAAACAAGCTAAGGTTGATTGTTGGTTTGAAATTAGTTGGGTAAATCATACCTAAGTTTTTATTGTTGCTTTGAATTTAGTAGGGCAGAAAATATGGTTCATTGTTGCTTGTTTGAAATTATGGTTCATTGTTGCTTTGAATTTAGTAGGGCATAAAATATAGCTAAGTTTCATTGTTGGTTCCTTTTTGGACAAAATATAGATATGTTCATAATTACTAGACACACCTAACATATCCAAACACAAACTAAATGACCTTAGTTACAAAATACACACACCCATCCCTAACAACCATTAACCAAAATTGACATAATACAACCCCCATATTTGATTCCCTCAACCATAATACTGACATATACCCACTCCATTACAAACTCTTCCCCATTACAAATGCAACAATCACTAACAACCACCACATTCCAACTCTCCTAGCTAGAGTCACTTTTTTGTATGTTTTTGAGCTCTTTTAATGTCATCTCTGCCTTCAAATCCAGCAACTCTTGCTCTGCTTTCGCCCTCTTTCTCTTCTCTTTTTCTACCACGTTCCTCAATCGACCAATCTCCTCCATCAATTTTCCCACTTCATCAGTGAAATCATGCTTTATATCCTTCACAGATGTCTTTTTGCTGTTTTGCCCGATCTTCATCTCTTCCAGTTCAGCAACTAATGCCTCGATTTTTTCTTCCATTAATTTGTTCTTGTCAGGTTCACTTTTGTCCACAGCAGGTTCCCAATCAAAATACCAACAATTATCAACCTAAGTAGAATTCAATTACGGCTCAGATCTTTAATTGCGATAAAAAATAATACCCAAATTATTTTGAAACCAATACATCAATTGAATTAGGGCTCACCTTCCATAAAGGACAACCAAAGAACATCTTCCCTTTGTTAGATCCCTAGTTACATCTTTGATAAGTGACTGGAAGCTTGTTGTTACACAGCCTGACATCTTTCTCATCTCCATGTACAATTTGCTTGCCCTTACCTTTCCCTACCAATGTCAGATTCGAAAAACCCTAATTATCCAACAAGATCCGTCGCCAAGTCAGACAGAGAGAGATCCAACAGAACACGATTCTTACAAGAGAGAGAAGATAGAGCGAAGATAGAGGGAAGAGAGAGGGAAGAAAGAGATAACGAGTTACAGAGGAAGAGCTAGACTGAGATTGCCATGGCTTCCATGGTGATGTTGGGGGCTGTCATGGTTTCGATTTAGGGAAGAGAGAGGGAAGAGGGAGATAACGAGTGACAAAGGTATAGATTTAGATGGGTTAGTATTTTCATTAACGTTGGGGGTTGTGTTTCACTTTGGTGGGGTGAAAAAAAAAAAGGAAGAGGGGGGAAGTTTTACTCAGGTCAAAACACAAACGGGGTCAAAGTTTTTAGATTTAACGGGGTTAATAATTTCACTAACGGGGTTGATGACGTGTCACCGGTTTTTTTTCCACCGCCTGCCACGTCAGCCTGGGAACCGGTTCGCCGCCCATAAAATAGTTGATGGTATAATAATGTCACCAAACTATAAAGGTCAGTGATATTACTGTCCAAAAGTGAAGGTCGGTATATTGCTATTCAACACCCCTAAAGGTCGGTATATTAACGTCCAATTTCCCAAATATTTACAAAACAACTTTCACTGTTTTTTCTTTTCTTTGGACTCAAAAATCGGAATGCATACTACCCTCCCACTCCCACACAAAGAGGTTGTCGTATCCTCAAATGGAAACAGAAGTAGGTAAGCAAGCACCTCAAAAATAAAAGAAAAAGAAACACACAAAAAAAAAAACAAAAGACGAAAAGAAAACTAACTTACCAACTTTATTTACAAGATAAGGGAACGATTTTACGTGGTTGGGTACTGAATATACCCAAACAATGAAATCTCAAAATAATGAAACCATCTATGGAGCCTCAGCCACTCCATCTCACCTCAAGACGTCGGGTATCAAGTCAGAACCATTCAACGCCCGGAGTAACAAGTCATGCATCCTCTCATGCATCTCATAATGGTGTAGGTAAGAGCACCCTCGCAATAACACATCAACAAACATTAGTGCTCTTAACAATTTATCAAATGTCTTAGAATAGTCATAGAAAGAACGAACTACAAGAATGTACAAGACTTTCCTAGGCATGGTGAAGTGAGACATGACAAAAGGCTCCTCCCATTGACTCATAAATGTAGATTGGGTATACAAATCAACGGACGGAGGCAATACAACACATTCATGGACATGCTCATGCAAAGACTTGGATGCAGACCACGACTCAAACTCAATACCCATGCAGTTTTCATCAAACACAAATTCCAAATCACAACTTTCATCCAAATAATTATCATAATCATCAATAAGTGATAAGGAAAACAGAGGGTTAGACCACATCATAACACTCCCAACATCACAGACAAGCACATCTTCATCTTCATCGATATCAGACTCACTAGAAGAACTATCAACATCAAAAGACAAAGGTGCATCATTCAAAACAACATCAAAAGTGAAAGAGGAAGGCTCCGGGTCATAACTCATAGTGAATGACTCATAAAGCATGTCATCATCAAAAGCATCATCGTCAACAACCAAGTTCAATATACCATGATCAATCCCCAAAGAATTATGCTCATCATCACAAGAATGCACATACATAGGCTCACATACAAGGGTAGCTAATGCCTCACTAATGCAATGATCCTCAATGAATGTGAATAAACTAGTATGAAGCACACATTCAATCACAACATATTCAATTTCACTCTCAACAAGAGCATGCTCAATTTTATCACAAGCATCATGGCATTCATCAATCTCAACTTTTTCTTCACACAAAGGCATGGACAAGGGTGTGGACAATGGTTCATCATCAAGCATGTTTTCATCAATTTCTACATCATCACACACAGAATCAACATGTTCCACATGCTCACTAGGTGGGGCTAGAGCTAAGGAATCACTAAGTAGTCCAAGGCATGGTCGGTCATAGTAATCATCATCCTTATCATACACAGAAGAATCAACTTGCATTTCAGGACTAAAAGACGATGAATGACCAACTTCAGCATTCGAATCAACCATTTGTGAAGAGGAAGTTTCTACCCTATGATTCATCTCATAGAAAAGTTCACACATGCACTCAATCATTCTCGCACATAATACTTCCGCTCCCGCGCTCAAGGTAGCTTCCATTTTAGCTTGCAAACAAGAAGCAGAACTATGACATCGCGAATCACAAAAGAAGCACAATGGACGAGACTCAACATCGGCACATTGGGAATGATCATAACAGTTTTCCACATATTCCCCTTCATAAGATTGATCATCAACATACACGGGGTATTCACATGATTGTTCAGTTTCGGTCCCGAAGGGTGGTGCATAAGGAGGTTGGAAGCTAGGAATAACACTTTGTTGCTCAAATTTTAAGGAATTCCTAGACAACCATTCAAGTAACTCCCATGCTTTTTCTTCACCTAAACTAGAAAACCCGTAATAATCTAAGAGGTTTCGGGTCTCATAGTTCACACCATCACTAACAATTCCCAACAAATTCAATGTATCATAAAAAATGTCATACAATTCACTTTGAGCACGATAATCATGTAATCTAGAAAAATACCTCCAAAATATTTCATGCTCAACTTGGGGGAATTGGGGACTATCCATAACTCTTTTTTTCTATTTTTCTATTTTTTTTCTCTTTTTTTCGATATCTAAATTTTTTGCTACATTTTTCTAGCATAATCAAGAAAGCAATAAACTATATACACACAAACCAATAGCCTAATCTACCAAATAACGCCATCCCCGGCAATGGCACCATTGTTCGGTTGTAATTTTAGTGGTCTTTGGTAGGGTTGTCGGTCCACGAGGATGGGTATTAGGCTTGATTAAGGTAATCGGTTTGGGTTTGGGTTTTCTCAATGCAGGAATCGGTAAATTATGTAAATGAAGCAATAAACTAACCTAGACATGATAATAATCAAGAAAGCAATAAAGATAAAAGCAATTAAAAAGCAAGAAATAGGAAAGCAATAAAACTACAACTAATACTGAAATTGGGAACGAGAAATTATACCTTTGATGAACTAAACTCTTCACTAATCTTCAATCTACTTGGATTTCCCCAGAACAAACAAGAAATCGTGAATTGGATTACTAAGAATCCCCACTTGAGAGTGAAATTTGTGATCCTTAGCCCTCCTCCTCACTAGAAGTTAGATTGGATTTTTGTGGCTAATACTAATAAAACCTTAAGAGAGAACAAGAACTTTACTAACCTTAACCCTAATAATCTAAACTAATCAAAACAAAGCAGAGACCCTTATGAAAACAATCCTAAGATTAACAAAATTGAACAAAAATACGAAACAACCTAATATTTACTGCTAACCGAAACAGAGAAGAAGAGAAGGAAAGAAAAGAAGTCAACCCAGCTCCCACTGCCCAACCGAGCAGAGGAAGAAAAGAGAGACAGAATCAGAGGAAAAAAACAGCAGAACATCACCCATTCAACCAAAATCAAGCAAAAAGTCAGATTCAAACCCAAGAAAACAATTCAACTCAATAAAATTCTATCAACATTCCTTCCAGAATTACACCAAAAACTTGAACAGAACAAAACATCAAAAGCTCAACTATTACAAAACAAACCAGAATCGATTAAAGAGAAAAACGAAATAGAGATTAAAAACAGAACTCAAAGCATAAAACATAAACCTAAAATATAATTCTAACCCTAATTCGAAGGCCGAAACCTCCTTATCTCCAAATCGGCTCTTCTCCTCTCCTTTTTATAGTCGAAACAGGCCCTCTTCTTCAGATTTGAGCAGCCGATTCTCTTCAAGATGGATGGTGGATATGAACTTGATGGTTGGAGAGAAGATGAAGATGGTGATGGTGCGTGCACTGCTGCGAAGTTCTCCTAACCGAATCTGAAATTGAGAAAAACGAGTGAGAGATTGAATTATCGCGATAAATAGCAGTAAGAGAAGAGAAGAGAAGAGAGAAGGAGATGAGATGAGGAGAGGAGTTCGAAAATGAGAAAATGGTGGTGGGGTTCGATGGTTTATGGCTGGGCGAAAATGAGAGAACCAGAAAGAGGGGGGACGAAGGAGTTGAGAGGAAAGGGGTAAACTGAATTAAAATTAGGGTTTGGGAGGATGTTATTCGGTTGAGTGGGAGAGGGAAAATGGGTCGGGTAGTTGGGCTATTGGGTATACGGGTAGGTGGGTTTGGGTATTTAGGCGGGTAGTTGGGTAGGTGAGTATGGATTGGGCTGGGTTATGAGAAATGGGCCGAGAGAATTAGAATTGAAGTGGGATTTGGGCTAGCTTAGTTAGGATTTAGAAAATGGGATTTAGGTTTAGAAAAAATTAGGTTTAGGTTCTTATTTCTAATATTTATATTTTTTATTCATATTAATAATAATAATAACGAAAATAATAAAATGCTATAAAATCTAATAATAGAGTAAAAAGGTAATAAAACTACTAGAATAATTATTAAAGACAAGCAAAAATACCCTATAAAAGAGAAGAATTCGGCCCGGAACGAGACCGAACAGGAATATAAACATGTTATAATATCAATTCAGAAACGGAAGGGTAGAAATAAGATTAGAATCTTGAAGATACTTCCATGATTTAATTTTGACTGATTTTTCAAACAAAATCTACAAGTTGGAATAGGAGGATCTCACTGTCGGATATAGTGAGGTCCTGAGAGAGTCGCTGAGATTCTTCACAGAGGATTGTTTCCATCTTGGTAGTAGATCCACAATCTTCTTATTTAGGCAAATGGCTTATTCTCTTAATTGATTTCTTCAATCAAATAAAATTGGATTAGAGATTATGAGAAAGATATAGATCTCTGGGGAAGATAAGAGATATTTATATAAAGGAAACTTCCCTGAATTTATATCTTCGAATTTTGTCTTTCAATCAAAAGTATGGCGGATGCACTGGAGGTCCTCAAGCATACTGTAGTGGAGGTCCTTAGAGGGCAGTAGAGTTTCTTCAGCACCGCAACTTACCGCAACCAACCGCAACCCACTGCAACTTACCGTACCGCAATTCCACCGTATAAAATAACGGTGCCTAAATATTATCCAAAATAATTGTTTTATATCGATTTCAATTATTTGGGCCATGTTATTTATAACATGTGTTCCCAATATTGTAAAAAGACCATGATAACCATCTTGACTCAAGATGGTTCTTAACCATCTTAAATTGTTCATATTTCACATTTTTGTAACTTTTATTAATAGTTTCTTTAGTAATTATCTATATTTATCAATTATAATGATATAATACTTATTAGCTAGGTCAAAAAATATAATAATACCCTAAATTTATCAATCATAGTAAAAAATGCACATTTTATACATAGTTTTATATTTATGAAATAAATATAAATAAATAATTATTTTTGAATTGTTTACAAGTTGCAGTAACCCTAAAATAATGAAACATACCTTTAGAATGATTTAAATACACTTACATTTAACTTTATTAGCGATTTAGAAAAATACAAGATGGTTAAGAACCATCTTGAGTCAAGATGTTTATCATTTTCGATTGTAAAATTAATTAGTTAATTTATCTTAAAAACCATTATCGTTAAACATTTAGCGCAAACATTAAAAAAATAAAATTTATGATTATAATCTTACAAAATACTCCCTCCGTTCTTTTTTATATGTCATTTATGGTTTTTCAGTGCCAATTTTTAATCAATAATTTCTAATATAAATGTTTTGCAAAAAAATATAATATTATATTTTTCTAATAGTATTTTTCATTACGAATCTAATGACATCAATTTCGTATAATAAATCATTATACAAATTATAATATTAACGGACAAAGTTTTTGACACAATTTTCAAGGTGACTGATAAAAACAAACAGAGGGAGTACCAAATAAAACACTAGGCACCGTTATTTTATGCGGTTAATTTGTGTTGCGGTAAGTTGCGGTAGATTGCGGTAATTTGCGGTGGAAATAGTAAAAAGGTAATGGTAATTTGTGGTGAGTTGCGATAGATTGCGGTAAGTTGTGGTACGTTACGTTGCGGTTAATTGCGTTAACGCACAAAAGAA
Source organism: Portulaca oleracea (assembly GCA_029582165.1). Lineage (NCBI taxonomy): Eukaryota > Viridiplantae > Streptophyta > Magnoliopsida > Caryophyllales > Portulacaceae > Portulaca > Portulaca oleracea. The sequence continues at coordinate 16,388,239 of CM055880.1, forward strand.
CGGTGCCTAAAATTCATTCAATTTTATTAGAAAGGTTGTGAAAAGAATTGAACCATACTCATATTTCCGTGATTTTATTATTTTTTTACCAATTATATTATACATTTTGTCAAATTAAATTTCATTAATATTTTCAAAATCACGAAGAAAGTCCCAAACAACATCAAATATACAAATTGTCTCTAAGGGTGCGTTTGGTTGGTCAATAACTTCGGGAAAATGGTCAATTTTCTTGAGTTGACTTATTTTCCCCATGTTTGAGCGTGAATTGACCTTGGGAAAAATTTCACGGTGGGCCCACCACTTTCTCCATTTTTCTAGGGAAAATATTCCTTAGGGGGAGTTAAGGGAAATTTTTCCCAAAAATCTTTCCCGTGGAAAATTTCCTAAGTGACAATCAAATGCAAATCTACGTAGCCCCTATTGCTTTTAAAATTTTCCATTACTTAATTCTTTTGTCCCTAATTTTTTATTTTTATATTTTGAATAATATACTTATTAATTTTATTCTTAATAAATAATTTTGTATTCAATCGCTTAACTTTGATAAAAAAAAAAGAAATTAACATTTCGCTACACTTTTAAATTTTTGTGTTGCAACTTCTCCCCTCCTTTCAAAAATGACATACATAAATGGCTAACCTCTAACATTAGCTGGCCCATAGACGCTATGGGTAACCTAATTCTTTAAGCTCTTAAAGGATCACTTCTAATTAGTTTTTAAGGGCTACCTACCTTCTCTGGAGCATTTAAAAGGAGCGGAATAACTTTGTCTTCAACACCAATAGGACTCTTATTAGAGTTAAGAAGAGCTTTGCGGAATGGAGAGTCATGAGCAAATTCTCCCAACACCAATCTCTCATGAACAATTCCCTGGGGAAGTTCCCATTACCAAATAGAACGAACATTTGCATCTGTAGAAATTAAACAATCACGTTTCGATTAGGTTAAATTGAATTCATTAGGTCTTTAAATAGACATGGATTTGCTGCTAGTTTCATCTTGAGAGACCAAATTGGTTGTCTTATGAAAGTAGGATCTATGCCAATTATCACTGATTCTATCCTCTTGACAAAAGCACTTTCACTTAGGTTTTAGTATCAAGCATACTCTTCAAGGTGGATATTTTGATATCCAAATGGAAGGAGAGAGTTTCATCCTCATTCAAGCTATCTAGGACCGAATTCAAACTCCATAGCAAATTGGCATGATCATTTGAGATAATAAAAGCTTTATAGGTCGTTTGGAAAAGTACACTATATCAACTATAAACCATATTTATTGACAAGTAAATATGACAGCTAATTGGATGACTCAAGATCATTTTACAAATTTTTGTTTGTTGTTTAATTGGGATCATTGCCCAACTTTGAAGCTTTTTATTGTTTTATAATATGACAATTTGGGGGGACATTTTTGATAGAAGGTTATCCTAAATTACTCTGTAATATCTTTTATATGTGTTTAAAAAATAAAAGAAAAAGACCTAAGCAAGGTTCAATAATGGTAATTTTAATATTCAAGGCATAGTTGCATTTAATTTATTATGGGGGCGTTGTCAAGTGGTGGAAATTGGAGAATGAAAAAGATAGAGATGCCTTGCATGAGGCATAAAAATTGGGACGCAAGAATAAAGCAATAAACACAAATTATTTAACAGAAACCAAAAAAAAAAAAGAAGGAAAAAGAAAAAGATGCTTGACGTCGGCCAACTCCCGTGAGGGTGAATCCATAACAATAATAAATAATAAGAAATGGACAGAGAATGAAAGCAAAGCTGGGCCGTTGAACGCACCGGGTTCACGCTCTCTCTGCCTGGTCGTATCTGATTCGCGTCGTTTTCGATCGCTTTCTTGCTCCCTTAATATAGACGTTTACGGCCCCATTGTAAAGGTAAATAAGCGGGCTTTCAACTTCTTTTCTTTTTTTAAAGTAAAAACCCAGCTTTCAACTTTATTATTCCTATTATTATTTGTACCTCTGTCCTTAATATTTGTTATCTTAAAAATTATGTAATTAAGGGCCTGTAAAATTAATTGGTAAGGTAATTTTAAATTGGGTAAACTATGACTATTTTAGATAGATTTGAGTAAATTTGGGGAAGATATAATAAATTAAGATAATTATAAATTTTGGTAAATGTTGATATTTTTGGAGAAGTATAGGGAAGTTTGGGTAGATTTGGATAACAAATATTTACTTGTAGATTACCATGAGATTTATATATTTTAAATATTAAAATTTTGTTGTAATTTTTTTAAGGATGCACTGGTTGTCAACCATGACAACCACCGTAAATAAAATAAATTTTATTCGTATATGTGTCAAGTTTTATCTTTACCGTTGACTTTTTTATTTAATAGAAATTGTAAAATATATTTTTTGAAATTTTAGTTTATTTTAAAAAATTTTAAAATAAGTATTTTTCAAAATATGTTTGTTTACTAGGAAAAAAACTTAGAGTTAAGATATTTAAATTTTAAAAAGTTTCGTAAAAAAAATTTAATTAAGAAAATATATTTTTTATAATTTTGTACTAAATAATAAAAATGAATGAGGAAGATAAAAGTTGACACATGTATGAATAAATATTATTTTCATTGTTTTCTCAAAAAAAAAATATTATTTTCATGGTGGTGGTTGTCATGGCTGACAATCACTATAATTTTTTCATTTTTTTAATATATCTAATGATCTATTTGTGAAATTATCATTAGTAGATTCATATTTCATAATAAAAATATTGTGTTCATAAAAAAAATTTAATTTTTTAATTTTCTCAAAAATATAGTAAAAGCTGATGATCAAAAGTTTTATATTAAAATACTGAATGCAAAGCGAAATAAAAGTAATGTCACTTGGATGAGTCGACTGAATGGCCGCCGCCTTTGTGAGTTTGTCATTTAGCATTGAAAGGGGTAGGAACGTCACTTCCACCTACTTGTCCAATTTCGAATCAATGCGCCCAACATTTGCTACAGACTTTTCATTATTTCATTTGGGGCTTTTATATACTAGTACTAATCATCAATTAAAATACTCCATCCGTCCCAAAATAAATATCCACTTTGACAAACTTTGACTAACAATTAATCATAAGAAAGCATGATGGTGAGTTTGAGTTTATAATCGTATGACGCTAATCTGTGAATTTATCAAGAGAGTCAGAATTTAGTTTTTTATTTAGTTAGCTTTTCAATGGTGAGAATGAATTTGACTCATGTTAATTAAAAAAAGTAAAAGGATCCACTTAAGAATATAATTAATTTAGTTATATTGATAAAAATGAGATGGAGGAGGAGAGAGAAAAAAATATGATTAAAATATTAATATTTCAAACTCGCTTTCAAACTCGTCTCGCGAGACGAGTTTCATTCTCACCACTGAAATGTCCTACACAACCTCACTTCGTTCTCGTTTCATGCCACGTCAGCAGTGAGTCGAATTAAAACTCACCATTGTAGATGCTCTAATTATAGCAATTTAGAGTATGAAACCATCAACATTGGACAGTTATTTTCTTAAATATTGTTATTAGATAAAAAATTTATAAATTTAATTAAAATAAGTTACTAAAAATAAAAGGTCAAAGTTGGTCAAATTGGACATAATTTTGGGACGGGGTAGTATTTATTAAATGTCTTGTCTCAATAAAATTAGATTATTGTATATTAAATTTAAAAATATGTATTATGTATATATATTAAATAAATTATATAAAATAATACTTTTATTCTTAGTTTTTAAAATTAATTAAACACAGATAGAATGAGAGGCAGAGCTAGAAAATATTGATAAAGGGCACCGCTTGACTAATAAAATCTTATTATTCTTTTTTCTTTTTTCTTTTTTCTTACCACATAAAAGAGAGAATTAATTTTAAAATTTAAAAGAGTCTTATATGATATATATATATATATATATATATATATGAGCGAACGTCCTAAAACACGATATCAAGCTCACTCAAGCGTAAATGCGACTTCTACAAGCGCTTGAAAACCATGATATAATATGTTTCAACTACAATTTTGTACATGGGAATCTAATTGCAAAGTCAAGCTAAAGGATAAAGCTTCCTTTGTCAAAACTCATTTCGAACATTGGAGACCATCACCAGCAGTAGCAACAGTCGTGAGCACCTGCAAAGTTGGTGAAGCAGCCTCTAGCCAAGTAGCATCCACATAAGAACAATAAAATTTAGTATAATATGTTGTCGGAGTTTATTGATTACTTCTATGGAAGATGTCTAGAACATTGATTGTCTATAGTTAAGAAGGGACTTAGTTGATGAATGCCCAATAGATAATTCCACCAAAAATGTTTAACTTTTGGACCTACATCAATCTCTAACAAAATTATTCAGTATTTTCCAAACTCCAAGAAGTTTAAAGAGGCTATGATAAGATGAGCCTAATTTACAAAATAGACCCCTTCATCTGTGAACACCAAACTAGTTCATCCTCAGGAGGCTTCTAAGTGAGTGACAGAGACAACATAATAGAAGCATGAAGCATCCCTTTCATTGAATAAAGTTTGCACTAATTGATCATTCCAGTTAGTAGCTAGTGTCATGATCAATAAAGATCAATAAGTTCACAAACATATTGCACCTAACAATCCAATGACCTAGCGATAGTTGCCTTTTTTTTCCATTTTCAGCAGTTAACCAATCATTATCCTAATTACGCTCTCCATATCATACTCTCTATTTTCCATTTTCATCAATTAACAAATTACTGTCCTAATTCTTAATACTATTTTTGTATCATACTCTGTACATTAACGCTTCCATAAGAAGAGATTTGGTGGCCTATATACCTCGCCAAGAGTAACTAGAATAATGCTCCAAGACCTTATGAAAATAACACTTAACAAAATATTTCGCCTTATAAACTCTACTTACGAGTGATTCCCATTTTTTAAGAATTCTTCACCCTTGTTTTTCTAATAAAGTCTCAATAGAAACATCAATTCTTCAAAACTGGATGGTATCCAAGAATTTGGATCTACACGAATTATCCCAGGCCTTCCAATATTTTTTTTTTACTATCCCCCGCCCCCCAAAAAAATAAAAATAAATAAATATATAAAATTGCACACAACATATTAAACTCATCAATAACGTATTAGAGAAATTTAAGAAGACCCATTAAATAAAAAGAAATTGTTTGAAATCAACTTTCGAGAGTATACTTTTTCCAACTCTTGGTAATAGTTTCTCCTTCCATCCATGAAACCTTTTCCGAATTTTCTCCCAAAGACAATTGAAAGCTTCCTTCTAACTTTGCCTATATATGTTGGAGCCACAAATATTTCCCAAATTTGTTCACCGTCTCCATACTCAAAATATATAGCAGTTCCTCTTGTTTATAAGAAAAGATAACACCTTTACCAGAAGCAACCTCCGACTAGCCAAAGTTGAGTTTCCGGCCCGATGCTTGTTCATACAGGTTGAGAAACTTAACTATCATCTAACATTCATGCCAAGTTGCTCTATAAGATAAACCATAATCTACAAAAAAATAAATGTAAAATGGACAGACCATTTCTATCAGGCTTGATCCATGTAGTTGTTTGTCATTCACAACCTTAGTAATAAGTCAAGTCAAGCAAAACATCAACAACTATAATAAAAAAATAAGGTGAAATAGGATTTGCTTACCTTAGTTCTTTCAATGGTACAACTGTACAACAAATTTCGCCATTTATAATGACCTAGCAAGAAATAGTACCAATACAAATATACAATGCATCACAATTCTAGCTCAATCCAGATTAAACCCCATTTTGAGGAGAGCAACATGTGAAAAATTCTCACTCAACTTGCTCGTAAGCTTTAGTCATATCGAACTTTAAACTCATAGAATCCCTCCTACCTGTGGATCTTCTTTTCATTGAGTGGAAAGCATTCTTTTCATGTGTGTCTACACACAAACGATATATATATATATATATATATATATATATATATATATATATATATATATAGCATAATTTTAACTTCATTGCATAGCCCAATAAAAGGCCCAAAGCAGAACAGTCACAATACAAGAACTAGGGAAAAAACTCGACTAAAGTAAGAGATGAAGACACTTCTCTAATCTCCTACTCTTCTTTGAAAGAAAAAGTAATCTCTGCACTAAGGTATAATGAATCCTTTTTATAGCCTCCTCACAACTGGTATTCTTCTGCTGTACAGGGAATATCCTGTAATTTCTCCATTCCCAAATGACTGATATAGTAGAAGTAATCACAGCCGCAGCAAGTGTCTTTACACAGCTTCCCTTCTTTATATTTTTCTAGTTAGAAAACCAATGAACCATTGTGTTGAACTCAACCTTAATGCCCAATTTCCTTCCAAAGGTTGAAACAGTTTGCTTGAAGAAACTGCAGCCTGAGAACAAGTGATCCAGAGATTCTTCTCCATTATCACACAAACAACAATCAGTTAATATATTGCTCCCATGAGCTGCTAATCTAGTAGAGACAGTCAACTTTCCATGAGCAGCAACCCATACAGTGAAGCTATGTCTGGGAGGAGAGATTCCATTCCAAATAATATAGTACCAACTCCATTTTTCAGTAACTGGCAATAACTCCAAGTAACAATTTTTCACAGAAAATCTACAATTTGCTTCTCCATGCCATCTCCAAGCTGTATCATCACCCATCTTAATTGTCTCTTTCACCCTACAAATTCTCTTTCAAACCCAATAACTATTAGCTGGGGGGTTGTAGCTCAACCAATTCCTGTTCCTCATATATCTTTCATGAATCCATCTAACCCGCAAAGAATATTCATTTTGTGCAATATTCCAAACAAGTTTCCCAAATGTAGCAATGTTCCAGATTTTTGGATTTCTGAGGCCTAAACCCCCAAATGTTTTAGGAGTGCAAACAGTTTCCCAAGCAAGAAGAGGAGTTCTATGATAAATGTGATCACCAGACCATAAAAAATTTCTGCAAATTTTAACAATTTGCTCAATCACATTGACTGGAAGCACAAAGATGTTTGCCCAATAGCTAAAGATACTCAAAAGAACTGAGTTGATCAACTGAGTACAACAGCATAAGATAACTGTCTTGATGACCCTACCTGAATATTTGTTGTAATTTTGTCCACAAGAGACATGCAATCAAATTTACCAATCCTCCCAGTTGTAATAGGAACCCTAAGATATTTCATAGGGAAAAACCTTATTTCAAAGCCCATGATTCCAGCCAGAGAAAGTGCCTTATCATTACTGCAGCCAGCAAACACAATTTGAGATTTGGATAAATTGGCAATCAAACCAGAGCTTTGACCAAAATGCTGCAGAATATTTGCTATGCATTGAACAGAAACATTGTCTGCTGAGTAGAAAATAACCAGATCATCAGCAAAAAGAAGGTGATTAACCTTCAAATCCTTGCAACAAGGGTGATACTTGAAATCATGATTATCCTTTAGATTATCCAAAAGTCTAGAAAGGTATTCCATCACAATCACAAACAATAAAGGAGAAAGAGGATCTCCATGTCGCAAGCCCCTTCCCCCCTTAAAAAAAACATGATGTTGGCCATTGATGTTTATAGAATAGGAAGGTGATGTTATGCACATCATAATAAAATGTATGAATCTGGGAGGAAAATGAAAGGCTAACAAAGCTTCTTCAATGCAATCCCAATATATAGAATCATAAGCTTTCCGGATATCAACTTTCATGATACATCTTGGGGAGAGTTTTCTTCTATTATAGCCATTAGCAACTTCCTGACACAGCAGAATATTTTGGACAATTTCACGCCTAGAGACAAAAGCACCTTGACTTTTGTTTATGTTGGAGGGTAAAACATCTCTTAGCTGATTGCGTAAAAGCTTTGATAAGCATTTATAAGAGATATTACAACATGAAATGGGTCTGAAGTCAGCAGGAGTCTCAGGATTGATCTTCTTTGGAATAAGAGAGATAACTGTTTCATTGACACTTATTTGATAAAACAGAACCATTATCCAGAGTATCAAATAAAGCTTCACAAAAAATATCCCCAATTTTTTCCCAATTATATTGATAAAAAGAGCTACTATAACCATCAGGACCCGGAGCTTTCATAGGAGGAATAGAGAAAACTATTGTACGTACCTCCTCCTTATTAAATGGCCTCAGCAATTTCAGTTGTAGATCAATACCCAGAATGTAGCCCTTCTGCAAAATATCAAACTGAATTGGGATTCTTGTATAGTCATTCTGACCAAGAAGCTTCTCAAAATAATTGATCATCCTAGAGGCTACATTGTCAAAACCAGTAAGATTTGTCCCATCTTCAGTAATAAGAGTGTAAATATAACTCCCAGCTTGCCTTTTCCTCATTTTTGCAAAGAAAACCTTGGAATGACAATCACCCAGGTTCAACCATTCAAGTTTAGATTGTTGCTGTATAAGTTGCTGAGCTGAGTTAAGGATATTAATATAAACAACACTTTGTTCTTTCTACATATTCCTTATAACTCCAAATTGTCCTTGTCATTCATAAGAGATTTCTAGATTTCTTCTAAATCAAATCTACTTTTTCCAATTTGTTGATGAATATCACCAAACTTTCCTCTGTGTAATTGTTGAAGAGGTTTCTTCAAAGCCATAAGCAATCTGTGAAACTTATACATCTTGCAACCCTGCACTTCTTTAGTTAAAGCCTTAACAATGATATCATCATAATCATCAGAATTGTGCCACATCAAACAGTATTTAAAACAACCTTTCCTTTGAGGACTTCTAGGAAAAGAGATGAGAATAGGAGTATGATCCAACAGACCAAAAGGCAGGAAGACAGTGTGCACAAAACCCATCTGATGAATCCAATCATCATTAGAAAAAACCCTATCAATTCAAGACCAAACATGTGAATTGGTCCAAGTAAAGTAATCACCCCAGAATCTTATTTCCTGCAAATTAGTATTCTTAATGCACTCGAAGAAATTAGAGACATCAAAGAATTCAACATCAGTTCCATCGATCCTATCCTCTGGATATAGTACTGCATTAAAATCACCCATAACCAACCAACTCTCCAAAACTTGATGGCTTAAAGCATGAAGCTTATCCCAAAGAACCTTCCTCTCAACAAGTTGATTCGAACCATAGACAAAGGTAACATGAAACTTCTTACCATCCATCAAACGAGTAGTCAGGATATGAATCCACTGATCCTGAATATCAATAACATCCACATGATAATGATTTGGTTTGCAAGCAACCACAATACGACATTTCACATCATGACTAGCATTATGAATAAAGGACCAACCACTCAACATAGAGGACCCAATCTCTGCCATTTTTTCCAATTTTGTTTTAAATTCAAGCAAACCAACTAGGCTTACCTGATGATGATGCAGATAATTACGAATATCCATCTGCTTATTCGACTTCCCGCTACCTCTAATGTTCCAGCTCATGATATTAACCATTGCTCCCTGGATTCTTCCCTCCTGCCAATTGGAAAGCTTTCAGAACCTGCCCAGCTCTAATGGTTTGGGGTCTAAGAGTTCCAGTTCGAGGTGGCAGACCTTTAAAAGGGACGTCTAGTGTAATAACAGGACGAGCTGTCACAGGTGGACTAGGTGAACATTGTTCAGCAACCATAGTGGTTTCCTCATTAGAACTTTCAGGCTATTGAATCGTTTTCATATTCTTTTGCTTCCTCAGTTTACACTCCTTTAGCTCATGCTCAAAATTCTTGCAGTGATTGCACTTTAAAGGCTTCCAATCGTACACAACCTTTTGTGATATAACTACACCATTATCAGCAAATTGAATCATATCCGGGAAGTAATCATCCACATTCATTTCCACAAGCAATCTGGCTGCAGCAATATCAACTTATCTCTCGTTCTCAAGCATGTCTTAATCGGAATCCCTAAAGTACTTCCAATCTTACTGAATCCATTAGCATTCAAATATTTTGTATCCAGCTTTGTCAAAATCACCCAGACTGGTAAAGATGAAATTGAATCAGTATCAATACTCATACTCTCATTCCAATCCTTCACTAACATCGGTTTGTTACCATAATAGTAAAAGCCCTTCTCCAAGACAACATTCTTATCATGTTCCTCCTGAAATTTAACAACACATAAGTTCCTCTCCTTGCCTTGACAATTTTCTCTATCTCCTTATCTCTCCAAATGGATCGAATGAAATTATTCATCTCTTGAAACGTTATATTTGAACCCAGAATCCTACACAAAACCGAATTTCCCCAATCATCCACAACAATGTCTTCCTCTTCAATCTCAGCACATAAAATCCCTTCTATCAACTTAGGTGGAATAAAACGTAAACATATATCTCTCTCACCAATCAGAGCACTGAAATGTGAAACAACATTTTGTGATTCTAAACCATCCATTATATCCTTCAATCGAACAGTAGCAGAATTCTCCCTCTAATGCAACTTCCGAGCAGCTCTACTCCTCTAAAACCCACCGGAAATCGCCTTAAGATTTTAGAGATAGAAGCTCTCCTAGAGAGAGAAAACATATGATAATATATATATATATATATATATATATATATATATATATATATATATATATATATATATATGGAATAGATCACATAAGCATGGACCTTATATGAGCATGTGAGCATTAAAGCATTTCTGACGGACATCAAATATTATTTTCATGGACATCAAATATCTCATGTGATATTTTATATATATATATATATATATATATATATATATATATATATATATATATATAGACACACACACACACACACATATATACTTACATACATACATATGTGTGTGTGTGTTTTTGTGTGTATGTATTTAATAAATTATACTAAACATATTATCAATATAAAATACCAATAGTATTAATCACGTTGTGATGCTATGTAGTGAAGAACCACATGAGGCCAATTCAATATATCAAGATGAAAAAATCAATTATTAAATAAATTTAAAATTTAAATAAATTATCATTCAAATGCAATGAGTTCTTAAAAGAATTTAAACTTCTATATTAAATCTCCCTAGGACCTAGTTTAACTTGATTGAACTCTGGTGAGCATCCCAGGACTTGCATATTCCCCAACTGCTTATATATAATTTGAGAAAAGAAAAATATTTTAAAATATAATATTAGAATCTCAGTACAATAAACTAAATTATGTGAACATAATTTATAAGTTCATCTTGTCTGTAAAAATGCGGGAGACCAAATAATGGGTAGATAGCCCAAACGATAAAACGTGATGCTATATAGTGAAAAACCACATGAGGCCAATTCAATAAATCAAGATGAAAAAATAATTATTAAATAAATTATTTTTCAAATGTAATGAGTTCTTAAAAAAATTTAAACTTCTATATTAAATCTCCCTAGGACTTAATTTAAACTTCTATATTTCTACTATTAAATAAGTATTTGATTCGTTAGAGAATTAAAAACAAAAACCTGAACAAATACATAAACGTTTCACAACATTTTTATTTAATAGAATATGCAAAAATAAAAATGTTCATTATTGTATTGTCTTCAATGAATTCAACATTTCATAAATATTAAATTAGCGATAAAATAAATAAAAGGTTATTGTTGTTATGTTTATGGAATTGCCAATCACCTCTTGCCTGAGTGATAAGAAATTCATCTCCTACTCCAGGCATTCGGGGTTCGAATATTGGGGGCGATATCTCTTCCTTACCGATTCAAAGAGTGTTGTAGGTTGGAGTGGAGCCCATCTTTGGGTCATTGGCACCCCCCATACCCGTCCGTTACAAGCCTATTGAGTTGTATACTTGAGATAGGGATTCACTATGTTGCACTATTTACCTGTTAAAAAAAATGTTCATAGAACTGCAAACGATTCACAATATTTATAACTTAATACTTGTTCACGAAATGATACTATGAGTTATGTGAGTTTTCCATATTGCAATTCTAATATACAATATTTAAACTAAGTCAAACTCGTACGATTCTAACTACTTTAAGATAGAGTTGGATAGATGGAAGGTTTTCAGATTGTAAAATCATAGGACCATTGACTTGTTAGTGACAATTCCAACTGTTTCTTCTCAATCTCCTCACAATCCTTTTCCTCCAACCATAATTTTCCTAACGTGAACTATTGAAGGAAAGGGTGTAAAAGGTGTACAAAATAATGGTAATCTTGTTTGGATATATCCAAGGTCATGAACAAACTCACATTCATCAAGAATTATTTATTATACCGCAAATGTTTAAATGATAAAACTTAACTTTGCTTAAAATACTCAAGAAACTTGTTTCTTACTTGATTTTTAGTCAAGTATAATTGCAATCTAGGAAAGAATGAGAGGTGTGATTAGATGAAAGTAGCAGTAGCAAATATTCAGGTTCGGGTCAATTCGGGTTCAGAAAATTCGAACAAAATCCCCAAACAAAAACCTTGTTCAAATTTCAAATCTGGCCAATTTGTGATGTCCGAACTTGAACTAAAATTGTTCGTATTTGTCTGAACAAAAACTTGTTCGAATATGGAAAACCTAAATTGTAAAACCCTGAAAAATCCAAAGATGCTGACCGTGACGTCGTTAGTAAATTAGGTTTGACTTCGTTAGTTATTATTATTCGTTTGTGTTTATTTTTGCTAACACTTGAGCTCGTAGGATCGTGAGGGACTAACAAGGGTATATCAGTAATTTCATGGGTTTAGTATTATTAGTTTTACTCTTATTATTATTAGTATTACTATTAATATTATTGAGTTATGTTGAATATTATTTGCTATGTGATTCTATTATTATTAGTATTATTATTATCATTACTATTATTATTATTATTAGCTTGTTTTTAGAAAAATCAGTTTTTAATTGTTTTAGTGTTGGGTTGGGTTAGGATTAGGATTAGACTAATTGGGCCCTAATTAAGTGGGTAGTATAAAAACCTCTTTTTCTCTCCCTCAAACCCTAATCCCTTCAAACCCTAACCCTAGCTAATTCTCTCTCCCTCTCCCATCTCTCTCTCCCCGTCCTCTCTACCGCGCCCCAGCAGCCGCCACCACCAGCCGGACGCCACCGCAGCCCCGCCGCCTGCACCACCGCAACCACCGCTCCTTCCCTCTCTCGTTCTTTCTCTTTTCTCTCTCCCTCTCGATCTCCCTGTCTCTCTCGCCTCCTGCCACCGCGACGCCACCACCAACCGCCACCCAGGTCGTCGCCGTCGACTCCTGACCACCAGACGACCGTCGCGCAACCTCCGTCATCACTGGAAACCACCCCGACGCCGAAAGCGATCGGCCGCTGAAGTCATTCTGGTTCGACCGACCACCGGCCGCCGACCACGTTCGACGCGTTTCACTCGACGCACCGCCCGACTCGGCCGCCGCCACCCGTCCGACGCTCCACGCCCGACGCCGCTGCCGATCGCTGTTTGTGCCCTAACCCTAAACGTAAACCCTAATTTTTTTTACAAATTCTTTTCTTTCCTTATTTCTGATATTTATTATTATTGTATTATTATTATTATCATTGTATTATTATTGTTATTTTTCTTGATTGGTTAATCTTGTAATTTGGGTAATTAGGGTGTAAATTTTGCTAAGTTATTATTTGTAATTAATTGTTCTTGTATTGTTTTTATTTACATGTAATTTGTCTAGTTCTTTATATGTAATCTTGTATGTTTAATTTGGTGTATTAGGGTTGTAATAGTTGTAGTAAAATTATTATTGTTCAATTGTTTGTTGTACTTTGTTTTCTTGTGAATCATGTTAAGGTTTTAGATAACATTATTATTGTATGCATGAATTCTTAAAGTTTAATTACTTGGATTAATTCTTGAATTGTTAGTTAAGTTTTCACATATTCTTTAATTCAATCATGTTTAAATCTTGTTAAATAAGTTAGGTTGTTTGAATTACTAAAGTTCGATTATTGTTTACTAATTTATATTCTTGATTGAATCTTGTAAAAAAAAAGAAGTTAGTTGTTAGGATTCTTGATTAGTAGTTTAAATATTTATATGTTCTTTAATTTTATTCACATGTTCTTTAAGACCTTTCTTGATTCTTGATTAAGAAATTCGTAGCTACATTTATCCTTTATAATTCATATAGGTCAAGCATGTTAGGATTATTAAAGTTATGTTTTTATGCATGATTAGGGTGTTGGTTATCAAAGTTCTATTCGTGTTTTATTAAGCAAGTAATTACATGTTTCTTTGGGTTGTGATATGTTATATCATGGTTAATGTTGTGTGTAGTTAAGTTAGATTGATTAAAGTTGGTTCTAGTGAGTTTTAATTTTAGAATTATGAAGTTGGACCATGGGTGGAGTTAGGTTAAAGACTTTTAACCTTAGTAACTATTTTAGGCCCAAATTAGAACCCCGGGACCGAATGGTGAAGGTTAAAACCGAAATTATAAATTAAATAAGAACCAGGATCGGGACAGTTTCGTTAGTGTCTAAAGATCGGGTCACCACGGCTAGTGTAGTTGTCTTTTGATCGAACCCTTTGGACTGGAGTTTTCCTTAGATGTTAGCTTTAATAGGAATTTTACGGACCGGACTTTGGAATTTTATAATTCGAGTTATACCTCGATTACCAGACCTAGGTCAGATCTGGATAGTTTGGGAAGATGACGGTTTTTGAGGACCTTAAAGTGTGTGTTGGGTCTCAACTTCAACTTAAGAGTTTTAGTAGACATCCCGAGGTTTCCGAAAAGTCCAAAACCAGACCCATAGGATGTCGGGAAGTCAAGTTACGACCCTTTTTATGTGGATTCTGTAATCTGTTTTGTTAATGTTTGTTATTAATAAAAGTGTTGTTGTGTGAAAGTGATGCTTTGAGCTTATTATGCGATTACTTGGAATGTGTTAGGTAATTTAAAGTGTAAATTCATGATTGATAGGAACCTATAGGGTTCCTAGGGGAGGGTTAGTTAGAAGGTAGTTAATACTAACTTCAAAGGGCGCGTTTTGATTAGAATAATTATTCTATTTTAGGCTCGAGCTAATTCGCGTCGTTAGTGAGCTCAAGTGTGTTCTTTTTTGCTGTGAAGTAAAGCTAACCAGGTAATGTCTATGCTCTAATCCCCACTGGGATGCTCTTTAAATTCGTTTTAATGTTTTCTAATCTGTTTTGAGAATTGCATCCCGAAATGGGACTTTGTATGGAAAATGTGACCATCTTCTTTGGATAACTGTTTGTAATTGTTGTACTTTGTTTTATGAGTTGAGAAAGTGGATGGTCTTTTATTAGTGGTTTTCGGATTGGTTTTGATAACCTGGGTTGGGTTTGACTTGAGAGTTGTGAGCTGAGTTTGAATAATATACTAATAACTCAAGTGAAACATTAAGCGGGTTTGTTCTGTTGATGCCTTTGGTAGGCGATTTTTGATGCCTTTGGTAGGCGGTTACTTTAATACCTTTGGTAGGCGGTTACTTTGATGCCTTTGGTAGGCGATTTTTGATGCCTTTGATAGGCGATTATTGATGCCTTTGGTAGGCGATTATTATATTTATGCCTTTGGTAGGCGGTTACCTTGATGCCTTTGGTAAGCGATTGTTTTGATGCCTTTGGTAGGCGATGTTACTATATGGGATTTGATATCCCGCACAATAAAATGAATGGGTTGGGTTGAGGAAACAGTTGTAAGGGTTAAAGGTTTGTGAAATGGTTTGACTTGTTCCCTCTCCCTCAAATGAATTGAAATGAACTTAACCTGTTTTTAACGTTAGGGGTAGACATTATTGAGATTTCCCCCTCATTTTTGAAATGTTTTGTTTTCAGGTGATGATCAATATGCTGGGGACGGGAATTAGAAGTGAGGACGACATGTCTAGGAGTCGTTACTTTTGTTATGCTTCTTTTTGAAAGACTTGAAGTCAGTTTGAGGTTTATTTCTAAGTATGAGTTTGTTAGTTGGTGGTCGTTGACAGACAGTCGTTGTTTTTCCTTCTTGCCTTGTGTTCCTTCGGGGATACGGCAGTGACACCCAATAAGAGCTTAAGTCTTCCGCTAAATTTTGTCTGTTAACGTTAGTTTGACTTTGACTTTTCGATAATTGAATTTTCAGGGCGTTACATAAATTTATACTAAATTTACCCACGATTTCAATATTTTGTCAAAATTTGAAATTTATGCTAAATTCCATGACATATGCTTGTGTTATTAGTGCATGTGCAAGCTTATGTCATCTAGATTGGGGCAGACACTTGCATGCAAGGATGTTTAGAATGGAATGTGGACCTGATGCCTTCACAGGCGATGCTTTGGTCAACATGTATGCTAAAGTGGGATGCTCTGAAACAGCTAGGCGTGTGTTTGATTGTCAAAAAAGAAAAATTTATTTGCATGGACCTCTTTAATTGTAGGTTATGCTCAGGCTGGTTGTAGAAAGGAGGGTTTGAATCTGTTTAACCAAATGAGAAAGGTTCCGATGCTGCTTGATTCATTTACTATTGCAGCTGTCCTTGGTGTGTGTATGTCTCACGAGGCCATAAAATATGGCTCGAGGAAGAACGATTGGACATATGATAAGGAATTTTATGCTTTGGTTCAAGCATTGGATCATTGGCCTCATTACCTTCGTCCAAGTCAATTTGTGTTGTATTTAGATCATGAGGCCATAAAATATTTGAATGGCCAACACAAGCTCAATTCTAGGAATGCAAATGGGTGTATTCCTTCAAAGTTTTAACTTTGTGGTGAAGCATAAGAAGGGTAGCATAAATGTGGTAGTGGATGCGGTCTCAAGTCTCAAGGCGTCATTATTTGTTGCCTCTTGTGGAAGCTCGAATTCTTGATTTCAACACATCAAGGAGTTCTACAAGGAATATCAGGATTTTCAACCTCATATTGACGAAGAAGGTGATCCATATGTGAAGCAAAAAGGTTTCTTCTTTTAAGGGAACAAATTATATATGATATGGTGTGCGTTGAGGAAGTTGCTTGTCAAGGAAGTGCATGGTGGTGGCCTTGTCGGGCACTTTGGTATCAACAAGACCCTTGACATACTCAAGGACCACTTTTATTGGCCTAGAATGGGTTGAGATGTTTAGGATGTGATTTTGATGTGTGTTACATGTCAATAAGCCATGAGTCAATTTCACCAAGGGCCTTACGCACCTCTATCGGTTCCTCAAGGTCCTTGGGAGGACTTGATTATGGATTTCATTATGGAACTACCTACAACTTCAAGGGGAAAAGATGCAGTTATGGTGGTTGTGGATAGATTCTAAAAAACGACGTACTTTATAGCTTGTGAGAAGACTGATGATGCATCCTACATTGCCTCTCTCTTTTCTAAGGAGATTGTTAGGCTTCACGGCATTCCAAGCAGCATTATTTCAGAACAAAACACAAAATTTCTTAGCCATTTTTGGAGGTCTTTATGGAAGTTGACGAGAACTAAACTACTCTTCAGCACTTCCCAACACCAACAAACAGATGGTGAAACCGAGGTAACCAACAAGACCCTTTCCATCTACTGAGGGGGTTGGTTGCAAAAGCTTGCAAGATTGGTATGTAAAGCTATACCACGCTAAATTTGCATATAATCAGCCACCTTTGCCACGGGCCGACCACCTTTCGAGGTTTGCTATGGCATGAACCCCGTCACCCCTCTTGAAATCCTTCCTCCGCTCATAGAATCGAGGGCGAGTGTGGAAGTTAGTGAAAAGGAAAAGGAGGTGAAGAAACTTCATGAACAAATCTGGGCAAAGATTGAAAGGGTGAATATCATTTACAAAGCACGGGTGAACACACATCGGAGGAAAAATATCTTCAAGCTAAAGGATTTGGTGTTGCTCACCTAAGGAATAAGAGGTTTCCTTATAGGAGGAAGAGAAAATTAATGCCACGGAGGGATGGGCCATTCAAAATCTTTGAGCGGATCAACGATAATGCATACACTTTAGAGTTGCGCGAGAACATGGCTACATCCCCTACATTCAATGTCGGTGACTTATCTTCTTACATCAAGGAGGATGACACCTATAGGGATTTGAGGGCAAATCCTTTTCAAGAAGGGGAGGATGAAGTGGATCGAGGCCCATTATCCAACCTACTCATAAGGATGAGACGACTTGCCTCCCGGCTCTTTTGGAGCTACAGTTCGCCTTGGACCAGATCTAGACCCAGACCCAGGAAAGACACTTACGATCATCCTATGGATTGGACAAGAGCGCTTCTAAAGGACATTTTTCTTACCTCGAAAAGAATAAAAGAGAGACTAACACATTGGTCGAATTTGGGATGTTTGGAGAAGCCTTGGAGGACATACGAAGGTCATGAGCGTGACTTCACCATGATTGTGACCCCCTTCCATGCCTTAGCATTTTTGCGAGCATTTTAAGGCTTGGGCACTAGACATAAGTCACAAGCATGCCCTCACCGGTTAATCTCTCCTAGCCCTTCCTTGCCTTGGCTACTTTTCTCAATTTTTAGGGTGCATTTCTTCAACCTGTCACAACCGTGACTCAGATAGTCATGGTCGTGACCCTTATGGAATTCACGAGCCACGAACGTGATGTCCTAGAGGCGCCTCGTGACCTTCATTTCCAGGAGGTGGTCACGGTCGTGACTACTCAAGTTACGCCAGTAACCTCAGTGGCCCCTTCTTTGTGTTTTCAGGTTGCAACCGTGACCCCTTGTCCAAGACATGTTCGTCACGGTCTTGATCCCTCTATTTCGGCCATTAGAATGCAACATTTTGGTTATTATTACGGGTTAAGTTTGTCATTATTTTATGCAATGCCTTATTTATCTTTGTCTAGTTTTAATCTTCTCTCTATTAGAATTATTTTGGTCAATTAAGTTGCAGTTAACTTAAGGTTAATCAGGGCCATTTTAGTTAACTCTTCTGGGGGTTTTAACTCCCTCCCATTCCTATATATAGGTAATAGGAAAAGAGATGAGATTAACTTTTGATGATTAATACATCATATTTTTGAGACCACTCTCAAACTCTCTCTCTCTCTCTCTAGTCTTGATTTTCTTTATTAACATACATCATTTGGTGGTGAGATTAAGCTAACCCTTTATTGATTTATGGTGGGAAACCTTTATCAAATCATAGTGGGTTGACACATCTTGGTGGTGCTAATTTTATCCAAGATTATATCCCTTTTCTCTCTTATGTCGACTCTTGAGTTCTTGAAGGGTTATTTGGTCATTTGAAGATTATTGCAATTGATTGACATCAACAACTCAAGTGAATTTTCATCTCTCCCATCACAGCACGCTCCAAAAACTCAACCACAACAATCACAAACCTTTACAAAATATTCATATACCAGTTCAAGAACCTCAACAACACCCAACCTTCAAGGAACTAAACCCAACAATCAACCAATCTCAAAATAGCTTCAATCAATGTTATACAAAACAAGGTACTCCAAAATAAAATAAAGGCATGTATTGTGATTACTTAAACACCAAGTATATATCAAAACTCAACCAAACATTCCAAGGATTCTAACATAGAAAATATGTGTAATTTGTACCCAAAATCAAAATAGAACTTCACTAAACTTCAACAATGATTCCACTCTGTAAATCATACATTAAGGCACCAATATACTCATAAAATATATAAAGAAACTCATGATAATCGACACAAAATTTACCATATATTTGATCAACAAAACTCAACCAATCCACCAATCTAGTTTTATGAGGTACCATTCATGCTTTGGTACCAAAATGAACCGTGTCAACCTAGCTGAGGGCGCAATTTCGTCACGAAAATACTTAACCCAAAGGTCACACTAATTACCACATGATCAATCCAATCATCCGAGAAATAATAAACCTAAAGAGTGCTATTTTTAATTATTTTTGGCCGAATAAACATGAACAAACTAACATATAAATGATATGATCACTCCATAAAGAGGACTCACCAAGAATAATTTGGATTCACCAAGCATGGAGCCTAAAGGTTGAACCACTAGCTCTAATCCTCAATAATTCCATAATTTCCACCAAATATTGAGATGAATAGATCACTACTCAACACTTTAAAGAGAATACTCCAATAGCCCAACCATCTACCATGGATAAAGCAAGATTGGAGATTTTGGGGAAGAGTTTTCAAATACTCATTGGTTTCCATTCATCATAGTCATTAACACAAGCTAATCTCTCTCAAAGATTACAATTAGCTAGATATAGGGAGAGGGAAGAGTATAAAATTTAACTCGAATTTCTGTTGGCCACGGGCATGACATTCATATGTCACGACTGTGAGTCTGTGACACACATTTTCTTGCACAAGGGATCATCTTCTAGTTGCAAGGGCGTATGGGTATGAGTCATGGTCATTACCTACCAAGGGTCACGATCGTGACTGTCGCATGGGGAAAGATGGTCACCACCCAACTAGGTGAGAGTCACGGTTGTGACTAGACACAACACAAGTGTAACTTGTGGCTACCTTACATGAGCTTCCAACAGATGATGGGTCACGGGTGTGACCATGGGAGTCACGACCCTGACTTGTCACTGCCTTCTCTGTTCTCCTTGCCTTTCCCTCAAGAACACCCAAATGACAGCAAACTTGACATCAACTCTCCTTATTCTTGTAGTAGTTAAGGAGTTCCTTAGGAAGTCACTCGAATAGTCCCCATAAAACTTGAAGTTGCTGGTAGCATATAGATCATTCACCCCATGTTGGAGAGGATTTTCCTTGAAATCTTGTAGGCTTGATGCATGAACAGATCCTCCATAGAGTAAGTCGTCAAAGTGTCATGTTACCATAATTCCTACCACCCCACCCTTTTTGAAACTATAACGAGTTTTGAAGAAGAAACGATAAGAATCACCGAAGTTGATCTCCCGAGTAGCTTCACCACACGTGATCTCGTTAAACTCCACTATAAGATCATCAAATGAAAGATCAACACAAAAAGAGTGCTCTATAGAATGCCCACCTTCTTCACCATCAAAAGAAATCTTGCAAGGCACCCAACAAGCACAAACACCAACAATGTACCCATCATGATGGAAGTATAAATCGATAGGAGGCTCGGGATATAGGGGTGAAGACCAAGGGGAGGTAATAGGGGAATTTGGCGGTGCTTTAGGACTCTCACAGTCACAAGGCTTACTACATAGGAAGGGTAAAGCCATGGGTTGCTTGTCCTCACCAAGAACACACTGAACTTGTGCTTCGCTCATTAGAAGATTCATCGTCCCACTACCCACCCCCGGCTTGTTTCTGCTTACTAGGAGTCATGGTTGTCCAAATCGCGATCCGAATTGTAGGATCGTACGATCCTATGATCCGAAATTGACCAAACGATCCAACTCATTCCTGGATCGCTACCTTGTTAGGATCAGACCAGGATCAGTTCGATCCTAACTATAGTGTACTTTTTTAGAATGGTCATAATCTCCATAGAATCGGTTAGGATCGTACTAGACTTAGTTAGGATCAGTCAAGATCGTATTAGGATTAGTGAAAATCATTGTTTTTTGTAAAATTTTTGAAATACAATGTTTTTTATGGGGAAACTTCAAGTCACCTATAAAAATTTTACTTTATTTGTAGAATCTTATGATCCTACGATCTCGATTCTAAGGAACCCTATCGTTCCCAACTAGAATCCCGATCCTGACAACCTTGCTAGGAGTACATGACAAATACTCATTGGCATGGCATTACATAAGATAACATCATTGTATTCAAAGCCAATGGACAAATTAACAAGCACTTTCTTTGTTACCTTGAGGTTGTCATGGTCATTGAGCCACTTCAAGGAATACGGTCAGGACTGCAAGATAGTGGGGAGTCCCAATTTATCCACCATGAGTGATAAAGCAACTTTGATATATATAGCTCCCTCCATCTATGATTAGGTTGTACACTTTACCTCGAACCGTGCACCTCGAGTGGAAGATCAACTTCTATTGAGCCTGGTCAAGTGAGACCTCTTGGGAATATAGAAGTCTCCTAATGACAAGGAGCTCGCCCTCATCAGCATGAAGCTCAATGATGTTTTCACATGTCTCCTAATTAGCTAAGACTTCTTCTTACTCTTTGATTTCCTCTTGGAGTACCTCTTCTATATCCTCAACCTCCTTAAAGGGTGATCACCACCTCCTTAAAGGGTGATCACCCTTTTGGTGTGACAATCAGCTTGATAGTGGCCATGGTCGTGGCACTTGAAACATTTCTTCCCTTAGAACCTTTTTGGGGATTCCTAGGAGTAGGATGATCCTCCATAGTAAGCTTGGGTCTTTTAGAGGGTTGAGAATCCCTAACAGATGGGGAATCTTCTTCATTATTGAAGTTTTTGTCCTTGGTGAAGGGTCTAAAACTACCCTTTTTCTTCTTCTTATTTTCTTCAACAAGAGTAGCCAACTTATAAAGGTCACCAAGAGAAAAGTAACTATGAAGCTTGACCTTGGAGGAATTCTTGTAGTCAAGGCCATTGAGGAACCTTGCCATGAGTTATCCTTGAGGCTCTTGGGAATCACACTTCATCAAAAGACACTCAAATTCTCGAAGATGCTCCAGCACACTCTTGAACCCTTGCTTGAGAGAGAATAGTGGGTAGTACAAATCTTGCTTACAACTCGACGGAACAAACCTTCTCTCCATGCATTTCTTCAAGTTATCCCATGTTCTCACCTTTGACTTGCCTTCTTGAGCCCTTTGCTTCTTCAAATTCTCATACCACAAGGATACATACTTGGAAATATGCAAGGTAGCCCGAACCCATTCAAAGTAATCATCGGGGTAGGGACCACCATCGAAGGTTTTAAGGACAATATTCATTAATGTAATCATCGGGTGATTCGGTTCTGGTTTATGGTTTTAACGCACCGTTTCGAGACACCAAAACCGCACCGCACCGTTTCCACCCCTATGCTTCACGTGACTTCTTGTCTAATTAAATGCACGCATGACTTTGAGAATTGATTACACGACATCTTTCCCTTCTCTCTCTCTTCCATCAGATAACATTGTAGAACACCTCCAGCAAACCCAGGTCAAATCTCGATGTGACCGAAACACGGCGACATCGAAAAAAAAGGGTCGGCGGCGATGCCATGGTGATCGGAAAAGTGCCGCCGACCACTTTTTTTTCGATGTCGTGGTGTTTCCTTCACACCGGGATTTGACATGGGTTTGCTGGAGGTGTTCTATAGTGTTATCTGACGGAAGAGAGAGAGAAGAGAAATATGTCATCTAATTAATTCCCAAAGTCATGCGTGCATTTAATTAGACAAGAAGTCAAATGAAGCTAGGCAAAAAAAAAAAAAAAGATCAATGTTCGCTGGGGCAAAAAAAAAGATAAATGTTGGAAATTAGACAACCATAGATGGGAGATCCAATTGTCTAGATTCACAATGCTCATATGCTCATATAAGCCCCATGCTCATTTGATCTATATATATATAACAATACTTGATGTCCATCCCTGCTAACTTGCTCACGAAAATGTCATGCTCATATAATCAATTCCTTATGTATATAAAAAAGGAAGTTATTAATCCTATATCTGTGTCCTGGCACTTCATAGAAGAAGGAACTTCCTTAAATACTTAACTACGATGGATTGACTATGTAAGCTGGAGCCACATCACCAAAGCAGGAGTGCTGACTGGATGAAGTCTGCTAAAAGCCCATCCCGAGGAAGCTTCTTTGTCCACAATGCTTCCGATGAATAGCTTTGATAAGATCAAATAACATATATATATATATATATATATATATATATATATATATATATATATATATATATATATATATGTATGTATATATATATATAGTCTAGTCTTTCCAATGCCTCCTTCCTTGCCGCCAACGTACGCTATTAGGAGAGTAAGCAAGCTACCTTGCTTGCATTCTAGAAACGGTAGCTTCCGCGCCCTTCCTGCCTGCTGAAATTGATGTGAATGATCGTGTCCTCAAATCCTATATTACACACACACAAACACACATACACACACACATAACGGATCTAGCTAGTGAGAAGCACGTTAGGGAGGTAAGTAAAGAAGCAGAAATCACAGTCCTTGATTTAATATCTGACGGTGCGTGGTCATGGATATTAGGGGGTATGGCTATGGATTTTCTGACAACATCCTTAATATCCACATTCCCTAATATTCATGACCACACTTCCTAGTATACATGACCACACACCGTCAGATATAAAATTAAAGGTTGTGATTTCCGCTTTTAACTTTTCTACCCTAGGCCGTTTCACACTGGATCCGTTGCCCCCCCCCCCTCCCACCCACACGCACATACTCGGTTTCAATTTCCAGTCGGTTTAAATATCCTAAACCGGAATTGTCTCGTTTGGCATTTGTTTTTTGGTTTGGAGCACTAGAACTTTTAAATAAGTTGAGTTTTCCCCGTTCTGGATTCTTTACATCCCTAGCTAACATCTACATCACCTAGACATTCTATTATAACATATCCAAACTAGCCAATCCTAAACAAACCTACTTTACATCTACTTAACAACGAAAAAGCGGAGCCTTAATTCTTCATGTAATCAAATTTATTAATACTCCCTCCGGTTTTTTATCTGTTATTTACGCTTTTCAAGGTCAATGCTTAATCAATCTTTTTTATAGAAGATTTTTATAAAATAAAATATAATTTATACTTTTCTAATAGTATTTTAATTTTTTTATTACGAATCTAACGACATCAATTTTGTATGATAAAAATCATTATATATTTAAGATATCAATGATCAAAATTTTTGGCACAGTTTCTTAAATGACACATAAATAAAAACAGGGGGAGTACTTTTTTTTTATAAGTAGCGGCCACACGAGCCCTTTTATTACATTAAAAAAGTGCTAGAAAGCACAAGAAGAGCATATAACTCTTGAAGATTACCATACATCCAAAAGAAGCCAACAGCGCAAGAAGAAAAACAGTAGAATTGACACACCAAACAACCAAGAAAGACACCCAGGAGCTTAGATGAGCTATTTTAATGAACAGAACCTGGAGCTTGAAGAAAACTCCATCTGATTAACCATGACGTATGAGAATCATCCAACCAGAGACCCATGGGCATGTCATTTGGAGATTTCCAATTGTTCAAACCACATGAAAGAAAAGGCAAGCAAGAAATTCGAACCGTGCCCAGCACCCAATGTTCAACCAAACTCAAATGAAGAGTGATGATGTCGCATCAGATTGTCAACATATTTCATGACTACAGACCAATATCTCAGATCAATAGAATCATCATCCATCCTACTCCCACTTCCAAAATAAATTACTGCTGCCTTACCAAAAACTTTCAACCAAAAGAACTGCACCCACCAATCCAACAAATCAATTAATTACAGCAGCAGCAGCACTAAGAGCAGCTCTCAGCTCGAAAAATATATTGCAACCTGCAGCTCACAAATTCACATCCTCATAACAAAACCCTTGATTCTGTTATGATGATCCATAATCACTGCTACACAAAGACCCCAGATTGATCACACAATAGGAATGGATGCCATCTATACCCACCCCACCAAGAAAATCTTTCTCACTTAAAGATGCAGTTGCCCTAGAAATCTTTCAGCAGCACACACCTCACTACAACATTCAAACACAACGATCGTCACCTTCAGAGAAAGATGAAAAGAGATTACCGGATGCTTTTTTCCTCTTTCACAATCTTTGACCTTCTTCTTTTTCTTAGCAGAGAGTTTGACACTAAGATACTTTTTTGGATTACTATTTTATTTGGTTTCCATAAAACCAGACTGTTTGCCAAATTAAACCAGATTGCCTTCTCCGCTATGTACTCCCTTGCATTGATTCTGGAGTCGTCACCCGAAGAAAGGGAGTCAAAATCTTATAAAAACCCTATATTGAATATTTTCAATTAGACAAATACAATTACACAATTTGAATCAACATAAAAAAAAATCTTTATAAATATGAGAATTAACACGTAACCATGCAAAGTACCAAATATAAACTAGTTGAACTTTTTTTTAAGCAACTATTTATAGCTATATGAGTCTCATACTGAATTGTCAATTGTATTGTACGATAACGTAATTTTCACACAGATATGCTAAAATTGACATTTATTATTTTAATTGACTATAGATGAGAAAATAAAAATATTTGACGTTGTCTACAAAAAGTTATAACACATTATTCACATCAAATCACATCTCTGTCAAGTTGGTGTGACTTCACCATGTGTTTAGCATCTAAAATTTGTGGTTAAAACGTATCATTCTTTGATGTTCATCGCACAAAGGAGAGGCCAAAATTTGGATATTGGATATTCTTTTGGTGTCAATAAGTACTTCTGTCTCATTTTACTATTTTAGTTTCACTTTAAATTTTAGATTGAATGACTTTTAAACCTCTTTATTAATTCATTAATATATACAATAATTTTAAATAAATAAGAAACTTTTATATATATATATATACATATATATATATATATATAGATATATGTGTGTGTGTTTATAGTCCAAATGAAACTTTGTTTAATAAATAAGATCCTTATTGAAACGCTTCGAGGCCCAATCTTCTCTTGCATGGCATGCGACGTGATTTAACCAACCAGTCAATCACATTGCATGACCACCGTATTCTACCTTTTCTCATATTTCCTTATTCTTTTTGTCCCATATTAAAATAATATTTTCATATGAAATAATTCACATATTTGTCCATGATATTCCATTTTTTCCATTCTTTTATTTTCCTCTTTTTCAAGCCATCATTTTTTCCAATTTTCTTCCACAATATCATCACAAAGTCTCCCCTTTATTTTCTTTCTTTTTTCTTCTCCAATCCAACCATCCATTATAAATAAAAACTTCCTTCTTCATTATTAATTCATGGTCTATTGGAGTCTTAACACTATCAAGTTTGCATGGATAATTGATGTCCCCCTGATGTCATAATGTTAATGTAATGTTTCCTAAAATAATATTTAATGTCCTTAAAATCAATATTTGATGTCCATTCCTATTCACCAAAATGACATGCTTATATAATCAGTTCCTATATATATATATATATATATATATATATATATATATATATATATATATATATATATATATGAAAGAACCCTAGAGGGAGGGTGAATAGGGTTACTGAACTTTTCTGCACAAACCACAACTTGACAAGGACGTTAGGTTCTCGGTCTAAACAGACTGAGAACTTACTTCACACAGAATAAAGATAGAATGAATAAAGGGCAAGATATATAAACTGAATAACCTCCTTTATTGCACTGATCAGAAAAATAACCTAAGGTAAAGGACCTTAGGTATTACAAAGAACCAAGCGCCTTACAATGGACGCTTCTTATTGTCTACGGTAAAGGGCCTTTGCAATGAAGCTTCTCACCGCCATGTGAATGGCCTTTGCAGTGAATAGCGAACCAGAGACTGAAATGCCCAAGGTCAATGTCCTTAGGGTTTCAGTCGAACCTAGAAAACTGCGAACAAAGTTTCTGGGTAAACTCACACACCACACACAGATTCGGTGCAAACTCTAATCGATCCTAAGTCCGTCTAGGAGTCGATTGAAACAACACAAACCAATTCCTAAATCCGTTAAGGAATTTGATTTCACTCGAACGAATTCTCTCACAGAATTCGACCTTCCTCACAAAGAAGGATTTCAAAACAGAAGCTCTCTTCTGATTTGTATCACCCGATTTCTTCCGTGGAATCGTTACCTTCTTCAATCAACAGGTTATCTTCTTATAGTCGCAGCATAGAGTCGTTGGAGATCCCTTGATACTTTCCTTCTTCGTGCTTTGTTCTTCCTTCCAATTTTTCTACGATTTGTTTTACTTTTAGTATTCCGGATTTCGCGATCAAATCTTCTTCCTAAATCTTTGATTGATTGTTCCTACAAGTCAAGTAATTGCAATCAATTAGTTTGGATAGAAATAAGATGGAAAGTAGATTTGAGATTTTCAGAAGTTGGATATTGAAACTGTCGAAACAGTGGATATAAGTTTTCCAGAAAACTTCCATGTTTCTGCGTGAACGTCCTTATCCATTGGCGCTGTTTCTGCGTGAATGTCCTTCAGCCTCTTTCAGCTTTTTGGATAAATGAATTTTGGCTTTTATTCAAAACAGATCCGATTGCCAGGGCAATGTCCTTGAGGTGTTCTCACAATCTCCCCCTTTTTGATGAAAGGCAAAATTCATTTACACCACTTCTCCCCCTTTTTGACTTTTATCAAAAAGTCTAGAGGGCTCCCCCTTAATAATGTAATCATCTCCAATAATCTGCACGACTCAACAAACTTGTTAGTCCTAGGAGAGGCTACTCCCCCTCAATATGTGCCGTAAAAATAATCAATGATACTGCTAATTAAGGAGATCCATTTGTCAAGGTCCTTGACCCTAGATCTGACAAGGTCCTTAAGGGGTTCTTATTGTTGATGTAGGTAATGTCCTTGAGTGCTTCAAGCTCCTTTAAGTATCCACTCTCCTTATACACAAAACTTTTAACACCCTTCGAGCCATAATTGACATTAAATTTAGGTGCTTGACTACTAGTACTAACCATGTTCTAAGTCTTGTTCCTTTTGGAACCCAAACTTGTACAATTTTAGAACGATAATGATTAAAGTAGGAAGGTTTACCATATTTGCTCTTGGGAGGAGATAAATGACCTTGATATCTTGCCCCAAGATAGTTGTGTCGTTCTTGGTGCCTAGAGTGAAATCTGTGGCCTTGATCGCTTTCATTAAGGTCCTTGTCTTTGCTTGGTTACGATAGCTTGATCTTGCGAGACACAATGTCCTTGATGACATTTTCTTTCTAGTTGCTTGGTTGTCTCGATCGGAGACTTGTGATACATCAAGGTTGGCCTTGAGGTCTAGTATTTCACTTTGAAAATGTCAACCTTGGAGGTAAGTCCTTCACACAATTTCTCAATTTTTCATTGAGCTCCTTGAGGCCTTTGTTGGTTTCTTTTAGAGACCTAATCCTGTTTAAATGCTTGGTCTCCCTTCCGGAAACTTTAAGACATTTTCCCAAGTACTTTTTAGGGTAAGTGATGAGATCATCAAATGTTACCTCCTTGATTCATCCTCGTCATTTTCTTGGTAATCATCGCTTCATTGCACCAACTTCCTCTGTATCGTTGGTGTCTTTTCTCATACTGCAATGACTAATGGTCTCCTCATCATCACTCCAAGTGGCCATGAGGGCCATGTGATTTTTCTTTTCTTTGTTCTTTCTGTGGTAAGGGCAGTTCTTGATCAAGTGATCTGGGTCACCACAAAAGAAACAACAGAGTGAGTTAGTTCTATTATTTGATGAGTCACTACCTCTTTGGTTGATACGTGAAGGTCCTCTGGAGGTATGACTTTTCTTGCACGGTTGCTTGTGTTCCTTGGCCATCAAGGCCAAGATCTGGTCCTTATCATTGTCTTTAGGACAATAGATGTCCTTATGGGCTACGTCTTCCTTTTCATTTTGCCCTTCCTGGAGACGCATTTCATGAGCAAGAAGTTTTCCAATGAGGTCATCTAATTGGAGAGTTTCCACATTGTGAACTTCCTCTATTATAGTGACATTTGTTTCCCATTTCTTTCTCGTAAGGCATCTGAGGACCTTGTGAACTTTTTCTTCATTGGAGTAGGTTTTCCCCAAGGACTTGAGATTATTGACTATGACAGTGAAACGTTTGTACATGTCCTTGACGGATTCTCCATTCTTCATTTTGAAGGATTCATAGTCCTTGACATAATTGTTGCGCCTTATTCTTTGAGTTTGGCTCGTTCCTTCATATGTGGTCACTAAGGTATCCCACACCTGTTTAGCTGTATCACAACCAGAGATAAAATCAAACTCATTAGAATCAAGTCCACAGTAAAGGATATGTAAAGCTTTAATATTTTTATTCGTCTTTTCTGCTTCTCTGGTAGAATAATTGGATCTATCTTTGGGTTTCGTGATTCCTCTTTCAGTGATCATGGGAACAAAGTCTCCATTCTCAATTCTGTCCCAAAGGTCATAGTCTTGATCCATGATGAATGTCCTCATACGCTTCTTCCAGTGTGCAAAGTTTGATCCTCTGAATAAAGGAGGACTGCTTAAGCAACGTCCTTGCCCTATATCACCATCTTCGATCCCCGCCATGATCTTTACCACAGAGCGGTTAGTCTCTGAATCTTCAGTGGACCAAGCTCTGATACCAATTGAAAGAACCCTAGAAAGGAGGTGAATAGGGTTACTGAACTTTTCTGCACAAACCACAACTTGACAAGGACGTTAGGTTCTCGGTCTAAACAGACTGAGAACTTACTTCACACAGAATAGAGATAGAATGAATAAAGGGCAAGATATATAAACTGAATAACCTCCTTTATTACACTGATCAGAAAAATAATCTAAGGTAAAGGACCTTAGGTATAACAAAGAACCAAGCGCCTTCTGATGGGCGCTTCTTGTCTCTGATGAGGGCCTTTGCAATGAAGCTTCTCGGTACAAAGTGAATGGCCTTTGCGGTGAATAGCGAACCGTAGAAATGCCCAAGGTCAATGTCCTTAGGGTTTCAGTCAAACCTAGAAAACTGCGAACAAGGTTTCTGGGTAAACTCACACACCACACACAGATTCGGTGCAAACTCTAATCGATCCTAAGTCCGTATAGGAGTCGATTGAAACAACACAAACCAATTCCTAAATCCGTTAAGGAATTTGATTTCACTCGAACGAATTCTCTCACAGAATTCGACCTTCCTCACAAAGAAGGATTTCAAAACAGAAGCTCTCTTCTGATTTGTATCACCCGATTTCTTCCGTGGAATCGTTACCTTCTTCAATCAACATGTTATCTTCTTATAGTCGC
The DNA here is from genome assembly GCA_029582165.1 of Portulaca oleracea. Lineage (NCBI taxonomy): Eukaryota > Viridiplantae > Streptophyta > Magnoliopsida > Caryophyllales > Portulacaceae > Portulaca > Portulaca oleracea. The sequence goes on from CM055880.1 coordinate 16,419,053, forward strand.
AGAATAGTGTCGTTGGAGATCCCTTGATACTTTCCTTCTTCGTGCTTTGTTCTTCCTTCCATTTTTGCTCCGATTTGTTTTCCTTTGAGTCTTCCGGATTTCGCGATCAAATCTTCTTCCTAAATCTTTGATTGATTGTTCCTACAAGTCAAGTAATTGTAATCAATTAGTTTGGATAGAAATAAGATGGAAAGTAGATTTGAGATTTTCAGAAGTTGGATATTGAAACTGTCGAAACAGTGGATATAAGTTTTCCAGAAAACTTCACTGTTTCTGCGTGAACGTCCTTATCCATTGGCGTTGTTTCTCCGTCAACGGCCTTATCCATTGGCGCTGTTTCTGCGTGAATGTCCTTCAGCCTCTTTTAGCTTTCTGGATAAATGAATTTTGGCTTTTATTCAAAACAGATCTGATTGCCAGGGCAATGTCCTTGAGGGGTTCTCACAATATATATATATATATATATATATATATATATATATATATATATATATATATATATATATATATATATATATATATATATGTTATTGTTGGCATTAAGATTCCCCTCAAAATTTGTGGCTTGGATTATGACATGTGTGAGTTCTGCTTCCTTTTCCATAAGTTTTAATGGTGATTCATATGGTCATTTCAAAAGTGGAAGAGGTCTTCGACAGGGGGATCCAATTTCCCCTCTTCTCTTTGTTATTATAATGGATTACTTGGGGAGATTATTGAAGGAAGTAGCTCAGAATCCATTATTCAAGTTTCACCAGTTCTGTAAACCTTTGAAATTGAATCATTTGTGTTTTGCTGATGATCTGCTATTGTTCTGCTATGGAGAGAAAGAAATTGTTAAATTGCTGCTTGATGCTTTATTCCAGTTTTCTAACTGTGCTGGGTTACTTCCTAATTTGGCCAAATCTGAAGTCATGTTTGCTGGTGTGAATGATCGCTTTATTGAAGAGACATTATCTTTAACTGGTTTCTCTAAAGCTTCTTTACCTTTGAAGTATTTGGGTGTTCCAGTTAAACCTTCAAAACTCAATAGACATGATTGTGCACTACTATTGGAAAAAATGTCTAGAAGACTTCAAGGCTGGGCTGTGAAGAAGTTAACCTATGCGGGTCGTATAGAGCTTGTGAATAGTATTTTGATGGCTATCCATTATTATTGGTCTCAGAGCTTCATAATTCCATCTTCAGTTATTGATGATATTAACAAGCTTTGCAGAGTATTCCTATGGGGTGGTCAGGAATCTAAATCTCCTCCAATAGCTTGGAAGACCTGCTGTCTCTACAAAAAAGAGGGTGGTTTGAATATTAGGGATGCTCAAAGTTGGAATAAAGCAGCTCTTGGAAGCTTACTGTGGCAGATTATAATGAACAAAGAGAGCCTTTGGGTGAAATGGGTGAAATCTCAATATCTTAAGAAGCAGAATGTTTGGAACTGTGAAGTGAAACAGAACAGCAGTTGGTATTGGAGAAAACTTGTGAGTATCAGAGATGAATTACTGAGTTTGTTTCAGGACTGTTTTTCTAAGAAGGTGGAATACTCCATAAAGAAAGGGTATCATTTTCTGAAAGACTATGATGTTGAAGTGGGTTGGCACTCTCTTGTATGGCACAAGAGATGTGTTCCAAAATTTTCCTTCATATTGTGGTTGTTTCTGCATAGGCGCCTACTGACTTTGGACAGATTGCAGAAATTTGGGGTTGCTATGGCCAATCGTTGCTATTTGTGCAAGGATCAAGAGGAATCAAATGCTCATATTTTATTCCATTGTTCCTACACAACAGAAGCTTGTTTAACTGTGTTTCAGGAACAGAAGCTAAAGCCCTTGGATTTGAAGAAGGAGCAAGTCGGATCTAACTCTCATTCGAAGAAAATGAAGGATCTTTATGCTCTTATTCTGGCTGCGTTAGTATACTATGTGTGGCATGAACGTAATAGCAGGGCATTCCAGAATTTAGAGAAGGATTCTCATATTCTTGCTTTGATAATCTCTAAGGATATTTCACTCAAAGTTAGTTGAGTGTTTTTTGAGTCATTGTATTTTTTGTTTTTGGGTGCTTCTTAGTGTTGGGGGGTGTGATATGTCTCATCCCCTTTATGTGTTTAGGTTGTATCTCCTGTTTTGTGTTTGGAATATATCAAAAATTTTCCATAAAAAAATAAAAAATATATATATATATAGGGAAATTGGATTCTAATAATCCCTACTTTTACAAATTGGATGGCAATAATCCCTACTTTCAATTTGTATTCTGGTGGTCCAAAAAAAATAAAATTGTATTGTAGTGGGACATAATCGAGAGTATGCACTAAATATCATAGATTTTGTGTTGCATTTGATTTAAAACTTTGTATAACACTTTACCACAATTTTTAATGAATTTACATCATTTCTCCCAACTGTTTGCTATTTTATTTCTATTTTTTATGATTTTTTCAATTTATTCCTTTTAAAAAATCATAATAATTAATCGGAATCTCAAAAAAATAATTTTAAAAATGTTTTAGCAACTAAATTTCATTACCTATCTGGGGCAGGAATGAAAAAAAACAAAAACAATATGGGGTAGGCATGAAAAAAATAAAAAGAATGTGGTGATGGATTTCGTACCACTACAATACAATTTTTTTTTTTTTTTGAACCACCAGAATACAAATTGAAAGTAGGGA